>JAFELO010002445.1:0-27437 GCA_017140195.1 Eumaeus atala
GAGCACAGTCGAAAGACACGTCTGCTCGCTACCGTGGTTGAGGTCGAACTCCCATATAATATAAATTTGTTATGTGTAATTTATACTACGTCATTTGGGTGAAGCACTCCGCGTCTGTTGTATTCGTATTCTGATAAATATGGCGTGACTTCTGTATTGCCATTTAGTCGAATAACTGAAACTCACTGTTGTCTATTGGTTTCAAGTTACCAATACTCCACTTGAGTGGAGGACCACTAATCCCAACAGTTTCTTATTTTTGTAGCAATAGCTCATGGGGAACGAGGTCAAACGCTTTATATATGTCAAAAAATAATCCTGTAGTCATAAAATTATTATTAATATTTCCTAGTATTATCTTTGATACACCATTATTTAATACACCAATGTAAAACATTTCAAAATATAGAAAGCTTATAGGCGATCTGCATTTTCTGCAATAGTACTTTAAACCTTGATGTCAATTGTTATCGACAGAAGCGCGCACTTTATCCATTGGTAAATTCTTCACTACGAATCAATAGACTGTTCTAGGGATTCCAAATTATCATAGCGCTTAGAACAAGCTATACTCTTTGAAAATGACCATAAAAATGGGACGGAACGTTCGTTTCAGCCAAGACTGGGTGGATCGAGCATTATGATCTGGTCCCAAATCTTGCTGGAAGGAACATATTTGGATATCGAATATAGTGTTATTAAGGGGACGAACTGCCTTCTCAAGAATGCTATCTTCATACACTTATGCCGATGTTTTGATACCTTTTTCACAAAAATATAGCTCAGTCACTCCTTCATATCTAAAACTCCACCAAACCATCATTGAATTACGTAATAATCCCTACGTTATTGACTAATTGGGAACGTCTCTTGGTGTTTCAAGCCTATATATTTTGTTTGTCATAATGTTGCCCAATCGTAAAAAAATTCCCAACGTAAACAAAATTTTTCTGTGACCTCCCATTGCGTACCGCTTGAGTGTATGTTTCGATTTTACCACCCTATTCATCATTAACTTATCAGTTAATAAATTACCAGTGCGTTTTTACAGGCAGGTAAGGTCAGGTAAGTCTGAAGTCATCTCTTAAAATACGTGACATGATTCTGGGTGCCATGTTCATTTCCCGAGATAAAATATTTTGCTTTCGGGCAGGATTTCTTTGAACTCTCTCTTATTCCTCTGACCACCTTTTTCGTACGATCAGTACGCGGATGGCCCGATTTTCTCTGTCACAAACAGGGAAAGTCTCATTGTACCTACATTTTGTATTAATGACCCGGTACACAAACATTTCATTAATCCAAGTGTGAGGAGACTTTTAAAAATTTTATTTGGCTCCATACCTACTTTGCGTAATGCAATCACAGCGATTCTGTTCTCTTTATCATCATCTTGGCGCCAAAATTAGGAAACAATGAAAAATCGTATAAAACTTACAGAACCCAGATTACAATTTAATATTTCTTATTTTTAATTGTTACATTATTTGTGGCTAGACTAATTATAATATATTATAGATAAACATCCATGAGATGGGTGGGATTCGAACCCGCCGGTATATTGCTTATCACGCCGGTATTATACCGGTGATGACGGTTTAGGCGCAGGCAATTGTTTTCATTTGTGCTAAACAATGAAATTAAAAATTGTCATTACATGTTCTTGATCTTGCATGTGAATCTTTACTGGCTACAGCGGCTGATGATGTACCTGATTGTCTATTATTACTTTTTTACGAGTCCCAATCGCATTTGAATAGTTTTTATAATTATGATGAGATAACGTTCCCAATTCGTTGCAAACCGTGTAACAAATTCATGCTACAAAACATTTGTTCGGTGACCATACTTTTGAAGCCTTTTGTTAAAACCTTAGATGACGAAAAGTTTTGTGAAATCGCAGATGTGCGGCAGCCTTTATGTTGCACATACTACGTCAAAGCTACACTGTAACACATGTTCTACAAACATTACAATAATCGTAACGGTTTAGTGCTATTTTATTAATTTGTTTTATGATTTAAGGAGACAAACAAGCAGGTGGAGCATTTTTAATACTAGCAACGTCTATGTAGCTAACTTTCCCTTTTTACCTTCAATGGGTCGCCGGAAATTCACAAACAACACGAAACGCTACTGTCACTTTAAGGTATATTGTGAGCAACCGCTGCCCTGGTCGTGGCGGAATTGTGCAGTACAGCATAACTTTATAAAATTTTCTTCTAACAAAATAAGAAAACCAAAGTGGTGACACTATTTTAGTTTCTGCGCGAGTTGTCATCATAAATCACGTCTAAAAATTATTTTATTTCATGGTGGTTGTAGAAGAAACACATTTGTGAGTCGCACGGGCGCGCTGTAACGGGTCATCGGCCACAAATCTGCAGCGGAGCTCCGGTCGTTACTCACGGCCCGTCGATATTTATCGGTTAGTTACGACGTTTCGTACGTGTTTATTGTTAAAAGACACTTCACGAACAAAGATTTCAATTAGGCGCCGATGCTCTACATCATGAACTACATTTGCAAGGAGAAAGAATCTTATTATGGTCAGTTTTGGAACTTATATTTTAGTGCTATGTGAGTAAATTTAGAATTCGTCTTGATTAATTCCGACAGACAAATCAATGAACATGACATTTTGATTTTCAGTAGATAAAATCTTTATACTCCCACACAGTAGAAGAGAGCGATCATATTTAAGAAATTTTACAAAAGCTAAAATCACTTTTATGCAACTTTAAGCTTTCTTTGCCAACTCTGTATGTAAAGGAGCGCTGGCTCGACGCGGTAACGACTTCCGTGGCTCCATCGCTGCAGATACTGAGACCCTTTGAGAGCAAGCGGACAAAAACTTGAATTATGCAGAGTAATAAATACGGCTATAAGTATTAATGAATATTATGGTATTAGTTCTGTTTGTAGAATGAGGGAAAACAAGCGATCACCACTACCAAGTACCTACGCTAACATATGCATTACTTCCATGCAGATGCCTTGCCCTCTTTTACCTTCTCCCCTGCTGTAGACTACCGGCTACTCATAAACTTCAGGTGATGCGATAGTATAGCTCTCTCCTTACGATGGTGCCATGTCAGCCTCTCTGGTCATGCCGGCGCAATTCTGCTGCAATTTACAATGTAATCATTCGAGTTACACGTTTTCATGACCTAAACGCAAATGCTTGTGGGAGTTGATGCTCGCCTAAGACTCCAATTTCATGTTATCTCCTTTATATCTAAAAAAAAGTATGTCCCTAGCTATACCAATATTGTAAATAGGAAACACTTGATTGTTTGTAGGCTGTATACCATTTACTAAAACACATGAAATCTTCAATAACATAACGAAAGGTGTTTAAAAAATATCACAGTAAATTATTGACAAGTGGTGTTACGTAGGAAAGTCTGAAAGAATTACGAAATAAAAAAGAGTAAAGATGAAAAATATAATAGTGTGTATTGAAGTTTGTATTCATCGGTCTGTAAGTCTAAAAACATGTTCACCCCAAATCAAACGCTGACACTCACAAGGAGATCTGGGTATCTAACGTAACCTAGCGCATTATTCATCTAAGTGTTCAGTAGTCCTCTGAATTTATTACGTTTAGGAAGAGAAGTGTCATTTCTCGATGCTGGCACCACTGGAGAATAAATTCTATTACAAAATGCCGGTATGTAGTAGTGATATTTAGCCAGTAAGATCCAGAGGCGGAAAGATTGGCGATGTTTTACATCACAAATATCTTTATCACTATATATTTACACGTTACAGCGAAAAATTTAATAATTGCCCCATGCAAAATTTTAAACTTCTAGCACCTATAATTAGTAAGATCTCATGATGAAAGAGTTAGGTGGCCCCTAACTCATTCATCATGAAATCTTACTAAATATAATTATATAATTCCCTGTTATGTTTATAGATTCGTATTCACGCGAACTTCATTAAGGCTAAACCAATCCTTTCCTCACATTTGTTTACAATAATTTAAGTGAAAAGATTTGAATAAATGGCAAAATGAAACAAAGCATAGGCAATTTTACACTTAGTCGTCATTATTTTGCTATCTTTGTGCTCTCACAATAACATTGCGATTTAGTGTCGAATTGAGCATTTGACACTAAATCGCAATGTTATTGTGAGAGCCTCATGTTTAGGATGTGGGTGTTCACTATGATGGGATTTTCTGAAATTGCGGATACATTTTTGGGCAACCCTCACTGGAGTGGAGTACTTAATAGAGAAAATAATCCACTAGAACAAACCGTAGAAAATAATTAATCTGACAGCGTATTTTGTATTGAAGACTTCACACTCAACGTCATTTGAGTAAACATTTTGTTTAAAGTTTTGGGCCAGTATTACAAATATAATCTATAGTAGATAATATTCATCATTAATGCCAGTATTTTTTTTTTTTGTTTATATTCACACATCACAAAATGTACCACAATCAAATACAACATTTCAGATGTCAAAGTTGAATGACACTTGACAGATGTAAGCGTCAAGTAGAATTTGTGCCACTCAACCATTCGCAGACCGATGATTTCTAGCTTTGTTACTTATAAAGTTAGCAGACTGATCGCCTCCTATGCAATAAAATATAACAAAACTATTCATATTAATTAGACCTAAAGTACGTTCAGAGTGAACAATGCTACAATACAATTTTATTGTATCCGCGCATTGGTTCTCATTTTGCGAACTGGGACACTTTTTTTCACAATCTTTCAAAGGGATCATTGAAAAAAAAAAGTAAGGGATTTGGAGGCCTTTTGATGACTAGAGACGTCCATATAAACACATATAATCGATTTGCTAAGGTGATAAGAGATGGCGGACAACACATATTTTCCTTCTCGCTCACTCCAATGGATCGGTGACTCATAAACAGCCCGAAATAAAACAGCATTTTTCTACATTGGAGAAATGATTTTATGCATATAACCGAACCTGGGGGATTCCGACGGTTACGGGGTACACGCTGTCCTGAAAATACCACTGGATACCCCCTGAAACCTTCAATGGTGTGCCATCACACCCGCCAATTGGTGGAACCGCAAAAACGCGTAACCACATTTCCTTAACTCCGCTAGCGGCTATAACAACAGTATACCTGGCTCTTTGTTTCCCCGGTGGTATAGTATCTCCTCGGTCGTGAAGATCTAATTCTTAATAGAGGTTTGAATAGTGTGCCTGTGGATGTGGTGGCCCTTAGGGGCTGACCATCCGTCAAGCTGTCTTGATAGTTTATAGTTCTGAGGCACATCAGCAAACCGGGACTGATGGCACTCGCGGTGGATTTAGTGTGGATATACGGCACTATTTGTACACTCACACAGGTCGACGAGGTGACGATGTGGCCTGTAAGTGCGTTTGCCCTCGTCAAATAAAAGAGCATACCTTAATGTTAGTACCACATGTTTGATTAAGCACGTGTGGCACTAAAACCGCCAATATAGAATAATCTTATTCCCTTTTTTCTAATTAATTAATATATTGGGATTTTTATAGTCCATTCTTCGTACCTTACAAAAACATAATAAGATCTTTTTTTAATTGAAATAATGGTGAAATCACGGTTGTGTGAACTCTCTGATTAGATATTCGTATTAGGAATGTTAAAAAATAATATAATGCGCACCAGGAAACATTTAAACATTAATTTAAACGCGGAAATGAAGTTATTTGCGAATGATGCGGGAAGCCGCGGACGTGACGACTGAGCAAAACAAAAGAGAGCTGTTAAGAGGAAATGAGGTAAAGCTTATCTGCAGCTAACTTCATAGATAGTTAAAGACCCTTTTTCGAATCAACTTTGGAATTGTTTCTGATAATTATCCTACGTGATATGAACAAAAATTTACACTATTTACGAGGGAATAAACGTATTCATAATATAAGTGCGTAAACAGAACAAAGAGCAGACCCTCGTGGAATGTCCACAAAAGCGCTCCGATTTTAACCTAGATAACTTGTATATGGTCTTTGTTTGAAAAATGTGAATCCTTGCTGGGTAAAGTGACAGAAATAATAGAAGTAAAACTGCAAGAAATAAGTAGCCAGACAAATCGCAACGGAGAGGTGGATAATGAAGTGACAAAACAAGTAAGAACAAAATTTAAACTTGAAAGTTTACGGTCAGTTCTTCAAATTGGACATATACATTTACAATCTTCTAAACAACACAATAAAAGTGGTAATTGCTTGCCCAATTTGGATGTAATGTAGGATTGTACTACTTTTTAATAATAATTTTCGAATCTTTAAAGAAGAAAGATAACTCTTTCATAACTGGTAAATTAATGAACAATAACGATTCACAATTCTAGAAATTTCAGAAGCATCCACAAAAGTACGTTCTACCAAAAAGGTTATTATATAACAAAATATCATTTGTAACGTAATGAGCACGTTCAGTTACGAACAATTTTACCGGCGGCGAGTGATTTCTGATCTTATTTCGCTCACTCGCCGCGTTCCATTACGCTCCCTACGGTGCTACGGGTAACGGCATTGTTTTTATTTATCAGCTCACTGTATGAAAACCAGTGACGTTGAAGTCCTGAGATGTATGTATTTAAGCTCTTGTAATTAATATTGTTCGTAAATATTTTTAACGTGTGAACTTTTTGTCCCTTGCGAATTCTTTAATACATGAAATTTCGTTGCTTCAAATTGATATTTTTCACTGGTGTTGTATATTAGGAGACGACAGGTTATAGGTTATATACTAAGAGGCGTAGTGGAAATGTAAGCGGGTACTCCAAGCTCATTATGCTAGCGATCGCGGGTTTGAATCCCGCACAGGAAGTAGATGTGCATGGAAAAAGTGAGCCGGTTTTATTAAAATATTATATGGTAAGAGCAGTAGTCTTATGAAATTTACTGACGGCCATAAACATCCACTCAATTGCTATGCAGATGTGCTGTCGGAACGAACGGGGAGATACCTCTCGATCACAACACCGCCGTGTAGTCCAGCTATGTTGTCGTGTTTTCAGCAGTTCGTTTGTTTCCGGTGACTCATCGGAGGAGAGGAAGGAAGGAGGCTAACACATTTAACAACTATGCGGATGTCGATGGGCGTCGGCAGTCGTCGTAAGGATCCGGATCCTCGTTTTTCCCATTTTGAACCAACTTTGATTTAGGTTTTAAAAAATATATATTTAATTTGAGGACATCTATTGATGTCTTAAGTTTACGCAAGTATTAATCATTTCAATAAAATTACTTTTGCGAATTTATTAAACTTAATAATAAACGTCACGTCTTTCATGGTCACGTGACCATGGACGTGTAAAGATTCTGGAACGTCGGGCTGGTTTAATACTTAAATAAACCGCCATAAAATCCGTATTTGTACTTTCATTGTATTGAGATCGGCTGTCAGGTTTTAAAGTTGTAACGAGACTATTTTGGTGTTGGCTAGACACGTGTGAGGATGGATGATTGGAGTGACTGCAGGAACAGGACTAGGGTAAGCATATTAGGGAGCACCTCTGGGACATACGGTACGCACAGATCGGACTCGGTTTTGCACAAAACACACTATTTTCGACGCAAGTCAGCTGTTATTTAATGGCGGGCGCTGATTCAGTAATTCAGACTGTGTACATTTCAATTTAAAATTAAACTTTTAATTACTTCAAAAAAATGTTGTGGAAATTGTTTCAAATTAATTTTGAATATTTATTAATTGGAAATTTAGAGCACTTTGCAACGGCACTTCTTCCTACTAAAACGTTTTATATAAATCTCATTCATGATTATTATTTATATAAATACGTACAGGTCGAATTGTAAGCCTTCTTATCTGAAGTCTTGGAAACTTCTGATAGAAAAACAAATCTGAGAGGATCACGACGTATGGCACTCGATTCTCTCTGCCACTAGGCAATTGGCCCGAAGATCTGTTATTGTTGTTGTATTTAAAAAAATAATTTCTGTTTCCTTCTTTTCGATTAGGATTATTCATCATATCATCATCATTAGCTCATACAAAGGACCAAGTTGAGGGTAAAAATTGTGCTGAATAAATAGTTGCTATTCCTTTATCATTGAAATACAATCCCCTTTCATGTTGACAGCGAAATCGGAGTTTCAATTGAGTTAATGCAAGGTGAAGTCATGATTTATTGCTCCTGTCTGTCCGCTCTCTTGTGAAATATCTTTGTATTTCAAACATCACGTTTATTAATAGCTCATTTCCATTAATAATTATTAATAATAGTATCTGATGTTATTAAATCAGGAGTAAGCACAAATTTTGAATAATGCACATGAAAAACAAAAAACGTAAAGCTTTTTTTTTTATTTAGTATCGCTTATTTAATTTATTTAGTATCGCTTATGTTATATTGACGAATTCAAGAATATGTCAATACGGTAATTTAGACGTACACACGGAACAAAGAATATATAATACAAACACCTACCATCTGACGCAGTCTGAAGAAGGCACAGCGTAGCCGACAATTTACGACGCTGTGACAAGAGGTTGTGGTCGTTTGTGTACTGTATAAATGTCTAAAAATACTTCACAAGAATTCAAATAATAACCGCAATAATAAACAGAAACCAATATACAATACCAAACCAATTAAACTATTAGCCCGGAAATTTCCAGACCCTTTTGTCGTTATGGCCATGAAGTTATTTCATCACAATAGTTGTAAATATTACCGCTAGCGAATGTTACATTAAAATTTCGCAGGAAATATATTTTAACTTTATGTGTTACTACGCAGTTGGAAAATATATATTTTGTTCGCCCATTTCTGCGGGTAAGTCCCGACACTATAACGTCCAGTGGGGGCTTAAAGTTCGACCTTGTTATAATACCTTGGAGTTTGTTTGGATTTGATACTCAAATTATGCGATTTGCTCAAACAAAGGATTACCCTGACCACAACTACTTAAGCTAATATATACTATGTCAGTTAGACCTATCCATCTAGATAATGAAAATATGAGTAGCGTTTTTGCTAGTATATTATATAGCAGATGGTGATAATAATCAAATATAGAGAGCCAGTGAATTATTCCTTGTGAAATATTCCTCGTGAAATATTTCTTGTGAAATATTTCTTTTGAAACGTCCTTTCATGAAAGAAGCAAACTACTGTTGATACGGATAGATATTTATGTTTTTTTTATAGCACGCCCAGCATAATTATTCCGATTCGTTTCCCTCCTTTTCACCTTCCCCCCAGTGGACCACCGGCTACTTACAGTCCGCACGAAACGCGACACTGAAGATGCCACTTTACTACAGTATCAAGTTTATGTAGCGTTGTATCCGTTTTCGTAACACTAGGCTTGAGGATTTTATGGCGATAGTGAGTGAGCGTAAAAGGTCTTCGAGCAAAAGGTTCCGTCGTGCCTAGCCGTGCCGGCTCAAATTGGCTGCAACGTATTATAATATGATCTTATATTCGTTTTTGTCTTTAATTTAACTAGTTTTTTTATTGCGTCAATTATCTATATATGTATTAAGTCTATTCATTAGCATGAATTATTCAGATGCACGCAGTGGTGATGATTTTTATTCACTTCCGTTGACATGACAGTTTTCATAGCGCAACGTACAGTACTAAAAAAAATCTTGAAAATAGTCTAAGAGATGTCATAAAGAATTTTAACGTAATTCACATAAATGCTCAAAGCATTCCGGCACACTATCCCTATAAATTAACTTCCTTCGGTAACTTTGATTGTACGGTGTACGGTGTATTGTAGCTTGCCTGGATCGCATTGGTACGGTTGGTGGAGTTGCTATTTAATTGCGTGCAGATTTATGCTGTACTATAGTTAGTTCTTTACCGCAACCTCCACCCTTAGATACAGCGGAGCATCTTATATTCGAAGCAACGTTGAACCGAGAAAAAATTCTCTAAGTTGTTTCGTACAGTTCTTCGCTCAATATTAATTATTTTTCATCTTTAATATGTTTACTCGATACTGCTATTTCGTCTTACTCTTATATAATATTAATGGGTGACTTTATTACGTGTCGGCTTAAAGGTGACAGTCTGGTCGAAAAATAAAAATCTATCATTAGTTGTTACAATATACACATTATTTCTCTTCATGTTACTGATTCTTTTCCAAACTGTGTTCCTTCCTTACTTGACCTCATCATCGTGGCAAATCCCTCTTCTGTAGCAAAGCATGCACAGTGCTCAGCTGGAATCTTTTCATACCACGACCTTCTCTTCTTATCGTATTGCGTAAGATCTGGTAAACGTGAACCTAAAGTCCCTATGCTACTTAACTTCGCAAAAATGAATAAAGACAATCTGAATATAGATGCGGAAACTATTGACTGGTCACAATTATTAAATGCTCCTACGATTGATGAAAAAGTAGATATACTTAACATTAAATTACAACAAATTTATGACACACATACACCTGTCCCACCAGTTAAAGTGAAACATTCACCGGCTTTCTGATGAAAATGTGTATACATAAGAAACATATTGCGAAGGCCAAGTATAAAAGAACAAACTCAGATGAGCATCGCGATTAGTATATAGAAATTAGAAATAACTGTAACAGAATATGCAGGTGCTCAACGCCGCTATATACATGATGCGGTTGAGAACGGCAACCCGTCAAAAGTGTGGAAGTTTCTCAAACCACTGGGTATTGGAAAAAAATGTAATACTTCTTAACCTGTTAGAGGTGACGAGGATTTCTTAAACAAACATTTCACATCATCATTCCAGGGCCACACTAACACAAAACTCAATACACTGACAACTCTTTCCCGTCTTCTAAAATCCAATCTCCCACCGTTCAGTTTTAATGAAGTTCCTGTGAGTGACGTAAAGCGAAATATATTGTCTATACCGTCCAATGCTGTCGGTACAGATAGAGTTATTCGTAAAATGATAACCGATATTCTTGGTACAATTGTGCCAATGCTAGTTCATATATTTAATTTTTCTTTATAATGTTGTGATTTTATTGCCATCTAGAAGGAGGCAGATGTCGTCTCATTGTTACTGATGATATTAGATTGGGCACGGAGCATAAAAAGCTTACAATACTGACTTTACTCGACTTCAGTAATGCCTTCAACACTAGACCACGAAATTCTCCTCAGTACTCTGGTATCCTTCACTTTATCTCAAACAGCAGCTAATTGATTTCGCGTTTACTTACATTGCCGGAAACAGACGGTACAGACCGATGGCTATATCTCGGAATGGATTGATATTGCATCTGGATCAAGGTGATGTCTTGTCTCCTCTTCTTTTTGCGCTTTTATAAGTAATATATCTAAGTCTACTTCTTCTAATTATCATCTTTGTGCTGATGATCTTCAAATTTATAGACAAAGTTCCCATGAGGGACTATCGGATGCCATAGAGGAACTTAATAATGATCTTACTGTAGTCTCATCGTGGAGTGAGAATCATGGAGACGTAGGTCTCAATCCAGCAAAAACGCAGGCAATTATAAATGGAAGTTGAGGGTTTACTGCACGAATCGATTTAAATAGTTTACCTTGTGTGTTTGTTAATGGTACAGCTGTGCCATATTGTAAAATTGTAAAAAACCCAGGGGTATATCTTGATGAAAACCTGTCCTGGTCACATCAACTGAAGAAGATCAGCAGAAAGTTGTATGCAACGTGGTACTACTTATGACGTTTACAATATGTTCTTTCCATCTCTACAAAAATTTAAATTGCGGAGTCTTTATTCCTTTCCGTTGTCGACTACGGTGTCATCTGCTATACGAACCTTACTGAAGAACAGCTAAATAAGCTTGAGCAGCTTCAAAATCTTTCAATCAGGTTCATATTCAGTTTAAGAAAATATGACCATGTTTCGGAATTTTGCTCTACCCTCAAATGGCTTCCTGTACGACTTCGCCGGAATGTTCGAATTCCTTCGACGCTCTACTGTATTCTGCATGATCCTAAATTTCCTATCTATTTGAAAGAAAAATTCATGTTTCGTGTCCCAACTTTCGAAGATCTTCGGTCTGCTGGTAATCTACTCCTTCATGTCCCAATCTGTCATAGCAACTACGACAAAATGTCATTTACCAACAGGGCCATTGTATTGTGGATCGCCTTGCCGCTGGATATTAAGAATGCAAAAAAAATAGATTATTTCAAAAAAATGCTTAAAAGTCACTACTTGAGTGTGTGCGGTTCATGATCTAATTTTATTTATTTATTTATGTATGCATATATATATATATATTCCCTTGGGCCGTTTTATATCGATCCAGAAACACTGATTGCAGCTAACTTGTTATTGATAATAATACTCGTATTATGTATTAGCGTTAACAAAATATACCTGAATATTCCTAAACATAAGACTAATATTTGAAAATATCTCATGGACAATTTCGTTTGATTTCGTTTGGTTCCGGTTGATTTCTGATGGACTCAAGCATATGTCCAACAGGGATTAAATTATTCATATTTGTATATTTTTTTTTAAATAATTGTTTGTCTGATCTTACACTTATACATAATATGCTGTTATATGCATGGAATTATATACTCAATTAAATTACTGTGCTCAAGTTTATTATTTTAAAGATGAGAAAGATGGTAAACATGTACATTGTGTGTTAAGTAAATATACAATATTTGGTACATGGATTGGTTCATAATTGTTAACTGATTGTGATTTCTGTCATTAGTGTGCATTGAAATTAAGTTAGGTACTAGATATTAGACAATACATACCCAAACGGCGAGCTTTAACCATTGCGTTAAGGTATCTGATACAATGACATCTGCTGTAATGACATGATGATATGTTACAAGTATATTATTGGTCTACAACATCACTGCACTGAACCAAATAAAGAGAAACAAAAAAAATAGCCATGTAACAAACAGAACTAAACAATAAACGTGTGTAGCAGTAGGTGGCATCGAGCTAATTTTGTAGAAGACGAGTGTCCCATCTGAAGGATACCGGTACAGGCCAGTAATTGTACTTTAGCATATAAGAATACCTCATAGCGCGCATTCCTGTAAATCTACCTTCAAGAACATAATTTTGTTTATCAATACATAAATATTTAGATTCAGACTAAAAAAATATATTTACGAACATCAGAAAAGGTAGGAAGCTTTAAATTCTATCTTTAATTTCTGATTTGAATTATAAATATATGCATAATGCCAAGTATTTTGCCAGTATTTTAGCAACATTTACTCACCTTAAATAAATCGACAAAATTTGTCCGTGCCATGGCACATTGCATGCAATGTCGTAAGTTTTGTTTCTTCTTCACTTTTATTTACTTGTTTATTCTTATTTTTTGTTTATAGTGTTATAACTCTATAATGTCTAGTGTATACGCAAATAATATTTCTCAAAGTGTGTACTTGCTACGTGATCTCACTAAATTGTGCCAACGGAAGACCAGTGCTGGAAGAATTCAGCAAAATACTGAGTTGGAACCAATTTGTGACGCACTAGAATTATATATATAATTAATATAATCTTGTATTATTTGTATGTACATTCCTCATTACAGACAAGGCTGATAAAAAGACTAAGAATATTGGGGATCAATGGAAATGCACACGTGTCCGGACGAGAGAAAATACGGCGCGCGCGTCTGCCACGGAGCGTAATTATGTATCGATTGGCCGCTCGACTCGTGAATAACGAACTCTATCAGTATGTCAATTGTGCTAGTGAGTCCTGCTTGATTGTATAATATTACTTTCATTATTAATTAATTGTTTATTGTAAAAATGATTGGCGCTATGGTACAGTAACCGATCATGGCAATAGAGGTCGTAGGATCGAATCCCGCCCGGGCATGCATGCTTATCCACATAATATATTGTATATTCCTGTGATAAAAATCTTAAATAATATATAGGAATAACAACGCAGGAGACGCAGGAGATCGGTCGTCTTGGCGTTCATTTAAAGAGGCCTATGTCAAGTAGTTATGTTCAAAGCATGTTTGCGATGTATAATTGTTATGTGTGGTGTGTAAAATTATGGGCAATACTACTGCTTCCGTTTCCCTCCCTCTTCTTGGCGTCCTAGAGGCTAGACATTGTAATTGTCTGTGTATAATTATACAAAGAGTAATAAAAAATTTCGGAAAATTACCACTGCTTTAATTAAATTCTAGGAAGTTTTACACCTGCCCTGGCCGCGGGTGGACTGAGATTACAAATGACCTGATCTCATAAGTTATTAACGGAGCGCCACGTGTCACGATATTTTATAAAATTTCATCAATTCATGAAAAACATTAAACATATGTTCGTTGCCACTGACTTGTAACAGGATTTACATAATAAATACACAGATTATTAATATTCCTTTGTTTTCATAAGTTTTTATTTGACTTTTATTTATACTTTTAGACTAAAATATGAAGCTGAAGGGTTTGTTTGTTTCTCTGTTTGGTCGCGCTATTGTTGAACTATTGTCACAAATTTATAATATTTAAGTTGTGGTTTCGTAAAATATTTCATTACTACGAATGGGACAGATTCGACGTAGTACTCAACGATCGCAAAATTGTTTCAGAAGTGTTACGGCAAGTGTTAGGTGAGGCAACTTACGAGAAAGCGTTTTACATCTTCTCTTACATACGCTGCTCTTGGGATACATTAACTTACAACGCTCCTAGCTTGATTATTATTTTCAATTGTACCCCAAATTAAACAGTATATAATGTGACGCCATGAGGTATATTTAATGGCATATAAATTATTACCATATGCATTTCTATGATAAATGTTAACATATTATTTTAATTGTGTCAGGGGTAATCGAGGGCGGGACTTGGTCCTTGTGCAGTCTTGTGAGGGAAAACACATGCATGAAGCATGTGTTTCCTCTCATCTAACGAACTTTGCAGCAGTCAACGTCATTTCACAGAGATTAGAGTCGTGTAAATGACCAGAGTTCTTAGATATTCTTACTAGGAATCGTAACCGTAATCACATTGTAAAATGGTAAGCGGACGTGTTAAAGAATCGTGAACATAATATCTCAAAGCCCTTTGTTGTATCACCTTGTCTTAACAGCGGTTCACCAATGTTGATGTCTATAGTAATATTATTTAGAGGAAACATTTGTTTGCTTGTTTGTTTCCATTGAATAAGCTCCGAAACTACAGGACCAATTTGTTTTATTTATCATTAAAATCCTACATTATCAGTGATGGAAGCTATAAAGATTTTCTAAAATGTTTTTGGTTATTATGATAAATGTAACCATGAAAACGATATCAAATTAAATCTTTATGTAGGTGCAGACTGATCCCTACAGCGTTACTGACATAAAGAGAAATATTTACGAGCCCGAAACTGATACTTACAATTTTTATAAATTAATGACACACAATTTACAAAACAATTAATTTGCTGAGTAGTCTTCCGTAGTCATCCGACATTTCGTTTAACCCCTTATATGATGAAAAACAGTTCTAGTAATACATCACTTTATATATTAAAATTAACGTGAAGCCCGTGTTGGCAACTATGTCGCTTCTAGCCTCTTATCTCTCTATCATTTATCCACGGGAAATTATACTTGGGATGGAATATTTTTCTTCACGTTTTGAAATTTAATTTCAATGTAATATAATCGTAAACGAGTGGGTAGACGGGCTTCTTATGGCTCATGGAAATATAATACTAATTTATAAATATTTTAGTTGTATAAATTTTTTATGGGAATAAAACTCGTCTAAGTTTCCTGAGGTTCGTGATACAGACTTAGTTCCGTGAAATATTTTGCAGTACTAACATATCAAGTATCCTTTTTTTTGGCGACGAAGGGGAATGCGTTTACGCATGATACCTGGGAGCCCGGGTTGACTCCCAGACCTATGTTGGACTCGGCCATTGTGTAGCAATACCAACTAAACCCTACGGGAGCCTTCAGCTGCTATTAATTTTGGGTCCCGGATTTGATGGAACAGGACCCCTCCAGCGTCAGACTGGTCTCGGCGAATAGGCCTTCTCAGGGACTGTACACTATGATAATCTCCACGATGCCGTGTCTTGATGAAGTGGGCTGGGTTCCCATCCCGGCCCGACATGGAACACAGGGCCGCTTGTCGGCTTCCTTCTGGGGCATGACGGTTTCAAAGATGGAAGCCATTGCCTGGTAGGACTCGTCGCTGCCGAGCATCGTAACGATGATATTCGACTTTGTGGAGGGGCCACAAATGATTTCATATCGTGACGCAGCGCCGCCCATTTCGGGCACACCTCGAGGGTGTGCTGGTCCGAGTCAATAGCTGCGTCATAATCGTGACAATGAGTCGTCGGCAACCTATGGGCTCTCCTGCACAGATACTCACTGAAGCAACCATGCAAAGTGAGCATCTGCGTCAAGCGGAAGGTGAGGGGTTTGCACCTACGGCACATCCACCACTCGGAGACCGGACACAAGGCATCCGTTATCTCTCTACCGTACGGTCGCCGCGCCAGGTCCTCCCCCCAACTCTGCATTAACGCCACATGCCCTAACCGGCGGACCCGTCATATGTGGGGTTCAGGCCGAGAACCCTCCTATCCGAGACAAAGGAGCAGCTATCCGCAAGAATCTCCACCACGAGTTCCCAAGTGGGATCGCCGGCTAGGGCTGTAGCTGCAGCCCACAATACCGTACACTATCTCTCTGCATGGAGCGCAGATAGGCCTTATTTCTCGACCTGACCCTCTACTCTCCGATCTGCAGAGCGGCTCCCGGTGGGGGCCTCTAGCGGTTGGTTCCGCCGAAGAGAAGGGCTTCGGTCTTGTTTAGTCTGACCCGAAGCCCTTACCTCTCTATGCGGCTGATCACGAGGACAACTCCAACCTCGGCCAGCCGCGCTGCCTCCTTACTTAGGCGGTATAGCACATAAAGGTATTAGAAAGTTAATGTCCAAATTCAGTGTATCCGAATAGTTCTTGATAAGATCACTGGTGATTTTTAGAACTTTATTGGTGGGGTCAGTTTTGACCTTTCGGTAGGTGTTCTCATCCGATAAAAGTTGTGAATTTTATCATTGTAGTCGGACGTATCCATTATGACAGTAGCATTTCCTTTATCTGCACGGAGGATTGTCAAATCTGGTTTACTGCGCAGGTTTCTTAACGCATTGTATTGTTCTCTGGGAATATTCAGTTTCGGTACAGTACTTCGTCGTAAAGCTGCTGATACATTTTGTCTTATTGCCTCTGAATCTTCATTCATAACATTGTTTCTAGCCATGCAATCCTCGTAATATTATTTCTTCATATGGGATCTTTCTTGGTGCGACGGCAAAGTTCAGACCTTTTTCTAATACCTTCACAGTATTGACATCTAAAATTTGCTTCGACAGGTTAACCACAGCTTGTGATCGGTAATTATCAATGGTAACTCTATTGTTACTTACTTTTGATAATTTGATAAATTTTTCAAATTTAGAAATTTGTTTAACTTTGCATGTTTTGTACTTAGAATTCTCTCGTTTATTCAAAATAACAAAGCAATTATGAAAACCTAAAGCCGTCAATACTGTTTTTAAATTTACGGTGGAAAATTGTATTTGTCCTGTTATTCGGTATAAATCGGATCGATGTTGTTGAATTGCTTTGCATAATAGTTTTTTACTCGCCTAAAATCATAGCGCTGTCTCGTATGTCATGCTTTGGCGAAATTTTGACACACGGGGGAATAAGGTTGTGGTCTCTGCACCTCTTCAAGAAATTTAAGGATGATGCAAATCTTGGGCGCTTTGTCATAAGACCTTCCAGGTGGCGTATTTAATTTGCGGTTTCCAGTCCGTACTGGTCAACATATTGTTCTCGTATACTTACTCGGACTACACTTTTTCTCCATCGATATACGTATGCGTTAGAGCCCAGAGAACAAAAGCAATAAAGAGCAGGACTAGGTCAATAACAATACTATTACAAGTATTCGTTAATCATCAACAGCGGCAGAAACAGTGGCTAGAACGTCCACTGTTTGACCTAGGCCTCCCAAGAGATCTCCTTCAGATGTTTGAACACTGACGCTGCTTGCATCCAGCGGCTCCCCGCGACCTTGACTCGGTCCTCGGACCATCAGGAGGGACGCCTCCTAATACTTAAAATATAGGGGATCTTCGCAATCAACACAACGACACCTGGTGCCGGACCCTATTAGAATGCTATATGTCACGGTCACAAGATACTTACATCCAGCAGCTCCCAGTTCAGGCCAGCTAGGAGACCGTCCAGCACTCCGTTGTCCGACGCGGGGCCGCCAATCTAGAGTCTTTCTTACCCAACGCTTGTCGGTTCTGCAATATATCCTGATCACTGCCCCTTCTGCTTGCTGACTATCTGAGCTATATAAGGAGTAGACGTCGTACAGTATCGACATAGCCGAATTTCAGCAGTTAATGAACAAATATTCAGTCAAAGCAACACAATTGAACTGGAAAGAGAGTGAGATGTTAGCAATAAAAATACTAACGGTAAACTTCCAGCTAGTTTTACCTTCGGCGTATCTGCCGTGTTAGGACTCCGTGATAGTCGAATTTTGGACGGTATTTGGGTAATTTTCTTTCAATCAGTAAATAATAGCAATACTACAGTTCTAGGTATTTTCCGGTAGCTGGGTTTAGACTATCGACTGCCCCGCATGGAGTGGCGCTGTGCGGAATATACATATACCTTCATTACGCGAAAACGACAGAGTAACTTAATAATCTTAACTAAATCTGACCCTCTCGCGGTCGCCTGTTGAATAAGTTAGCGTCTCACCGCTGCTCACGTAATTATTTTTTTTTGCTTCTAAAATGTAAGAAAATGAGCTTACTTACACTCTCTATTATAAATGTATTAATATAATTCCGCCAACCTACGTATTATTAAAACAATAAGATAAATATTTATAACGCAGTGTATATAAGTAGTTACGTAAATAAATAAAATTCTTCTTCTTCCTAGAATAGCTTTGCTATAGGTCACAATTCATATTATACGTACTAACATTTCATATTATATACAGAAACCTACATAATCAGAGAATCTGCAAACGTTACGTCCCTACAAATTACGTACTTACTATATTGCACCCATTGAATAACGAATGTACCTTTGTAAGTCACTTTTTTTTATAAGTCTCACCCGTCAAATTTCCCTGATATTAATGGCACTACCCATTAAGTATTAAAGTTATTTTTTAAAGTGCCTACCATATTAAAATTTAGTGACCTTTTTTACAATTATATTAGCTTCTTATGAATGCTGTAGTGGTTATCATATCGTTATAGTTACAACGCTTATTGATTTGAAGAAAAGAGACATATACATTTTTATTTGTTGCTGTTCACACATTTATGTTTCATGATACATAATATGTAGCAACATTATTGGATGTATGTATGCAATGGGCTACTATATATTTTAAGTTTTGTTATCAATGTTTTTTTCACAATAAGTGATTAAAATAAAATAAAATAAGAATAGCCCTTTATTTCTACTAAGGTCACTTTGTAAATCACTTTGCAAGCGCCTCTGCGGCGATGGCCTCTCCCGAACATTTCCATACTTGTCTGTTCAGAGCTAGTCGCATCCAGTGAGGTCCATACCTTTCATAAAAAATGTATCTCCATCGTCTTCTTGGCCTTCCCTTATTCCTTCTTCTATGTCTAGGAATCCGTTCTGTTAATCGTTTTGTCCATCTTTTTTCTCTCATCCTACACATATGCTCTGTCTAGTGTCATTTATACAACCTTAATCTTACCATGGCGTATGTTAAGTTTGTTTCTCTTCTTATCATGTCGTTGCAGATTTTGTCCGGTGACAACCCTCACATACTTCGATCCATTTTGCCTGACATATGGCAATTCTATCTTCATCTTTTACTCTTTGAGACCATGTCTGGCAGCCGCATGTTATGCATGATAAAATTGGAACTTTTTATAATCTTTCCTTTACATCACTGTCGATCTAGCTGT
The DNA here is from genome assembly GCA_017140195.1 of Eumaeus atala. NCBI lineage: Eukaryota > Metazoa > Arthropoda > Insecta > Lepidoptera > Lycaenidae > Eumaeus > Eumaeus atala. The sequence continues at coordinate 19,954 of JAFELO010002445.1, forward strand.
TTTTCATTATCTCTTTCGGTCCCCAATACCTATTCCAGGATAAAATCCTTGTGGGTGTTGTTTTCAAATTAGGTTAACTGGCCTAAATATATATATTTTCCAATTAGTTCCCCATTTTCTAGTGTGTAAGTATTGTTCTCAACGTTTCCTCTATGAATTGATTGTATTTTGCATTTATCAATGCCAAATTCCATGCGAATCTCATTCGAGAACTCCTGTGTTATATCTGCTAATTCGTGAAGTTCATTTAAACTGCTTCCATAAAGTTTTATATCATCCATGTACAATAAATGTGATAATGTGTGGTGCGTGTCATCAAATTTTATTTGGAATCCTATACTTGTGTTATTGAGAAGTTTGGATAGCGGGTTGAATGCTATACAAAATCAGAGAGGACCCAGTGAGTCGCCTTGGAAGATGCCACGACGGATGTTGATTTTGTCTGTCTGTATTTTCTTGCTGCCGTTACAAAGTTTAAGGGTTGTATTCCAATTCTGCATAGTTTTTGATAAAAATTATATAAGCGTGGAGTGAATTTTGTAGTGTTTTAGTACGTAAATAAGCAACGAGTGCGGTACAGAATCATAAGCTTTTTTTGTAATCTACGTACATAGTGTAGATATTTCTTTTCTTTTGTAGTGCCTGTTTGGATGCTACTGTGTCTATATTAAATTGCTCTTTATATCCAAGGCTGTTTCCATTTTGAACAAAATTAAATGTAATTTCTGTATATTAAACAATAATTATTTTTTTTGCAATGTCAACCTAACGTTTGTCATTTCTATTTAAAAGATGTGTAAAATTTGAACATATTTCCTTAGTATGTCAACCTTTCTCACATGTGTTAAAGGTGATTTTACAACGTGGATGATTTGACAGTTGCACATATGTGGACGGTTTCGAAACGCTCACTGTATGTATATTATTCCAAATATATGGTCGTACGTCATAATATGTCGGACAGTGTCACGAGTAGTGTATTACAGAAGTTTTAACATTGTGTGCATACCATAGTGTGGGTTGAGTTTCATTTAATGAAAATATTAAAATCTGATGCATTTAAAATTAAAATTGTTTCGTTTTGTACTTCTCCTAACACAACTATAAGCGTGCCAAAAGTCATTCTTCTTCATCCACTCATTTTCCGTAAAAAGCGGACACTCACATATTTATATTATGATGTGACTTGTGTTTACTTGTAGATTATGTATTACGATAATATATGACTTTAATTTATTAAAAAAAAAAACGATACATCAGAATAAATCATGCGTCATTGGATAAACTTCACGTATATTGCTTACAATATTTTAGTTTTTTTAGTAATAACAAAAGCTAAACTCATTGGCGCAGCATTCAATTTGCAACTGTTGCCGCCGAATGTATTTGGTGTAATGTACAGAGATAAAACAATGTCCTTTACATATAATATGTGTGAAACGTCTAGGCTATAAAAAATTTATGTCCAATTCTCAGTTATCCATGGTCCAACAGAGGTTAAGAGGGTTAAGAATGAAAACAGATTACAACGGGAATCCGAAAAAAGGGAGAAAGATGGCTTTGAGAATTATATAAGCCACATAGACGTTAGATTATACAAAATGTGTGTATGGAGGATGAAAGGCCTCCTTCCCTCCTCCTCTCCAGTGATCATAAAATGTCTGTGATTCATCGTTTACCCCTATGATAAAAGAAATATTCAGATTACGTTATCTTGTATGTGTGTAAGTGTAAGTAAATAAGTTACTGCAATTTAGATTGCAAGGTATTCCGCCATCTTACTTATAATTTCGCAGATAAGATCAGAACGAGAATCATACGGAAGCGTTCTCAAGAGCCTCAAGAATATTCTCTGAATATCATCCTTCGCGGTTATAAATATGAAATGAAATTAATTTTTATTCCTCAACGTTCTTTGCGGTCGGCTTTCCAAGGAACTGAACGTAATAATTTAGTGAAATAATATAGTCCTAAGAAATACCAATCATCATCAGCAGCAGCAGGCAAGAGACGTCCGCTAATAGACTTAGGCCACCCCTGAGAGGGCCACAGCTACAAGAAGTACATATATATTTCTTTTAGTATCAGGGCCTTCTTTCGCAATCACTGATTGAACCCGTTAGATTTGTCAGCAAAACTAAAGTCTCCAAGTAATAGAAAAAAAAAACTGCACTTTTTTTGTTAGACTACATTTAAAGAACCGTATAAACGAAAGCATATATATTGATGTTGAAATATTTAATATTGCTTCTGGGCTGCGTATCTCTCTGGAACTAAATACTCAGTGACTATTAAAGTATTAAGTTAGTCTATACTGAACTCTCAATTACCACATAAGTGCTTCATGAATCATTTTAGTTCACGATGGCTGTATAAACACATTTGTATGTCGCTAACGCTGTAAAGAACAAATCTGCAGCAGATATTTATCGGCTAGTGGCAATATTTCCCGCGTGCGTGTATTTGATATTACAGCACACCCAAAGACATTCACATTACTGCCCTCTTTTTTCGTCTTTTCCAATGGTTCCAATGCCACCGGCTACTGACAAACCACACGAAATGCGACAGAGTGGGAATACGTACGGCGCAGCCGGGAAAGTGCCTCTTGCTCATATGATCTCGTTGCAAAGCCACACTGTACTGTACCGTGTGTCTTGTTTTGTGCTACGGAAGGCGGAGATGGAAAGGGGGAAAACACGTTTACATAACAATTATGCGCATATCGTCGGAAGTCTCCAACTTCTCTTTTACCCCCTAAACTATAGAAAAGGTATTAAATTTGGCATAAATAATGAAACGTACACACGAGTAATATTTAAAACGTCATGTGAAGGTGGAAATAAAGTTCATATTGTGAATGAGGGTGAAGCCGCGGGCGTGACGACTGAGCACAACAGAAGAGAGCTGTTAAGACGAAATGAGGTAAAGTTTAGCTACAGCTAACTTCAGAGATCACGGGATAGTAGAAGATCCTTTGTCTACTCAACTATCTTTATCTTTGGTAACTGTCCATTCGGTATAAATTTGTATCGCAAATGACGATTTCATTTACGAGACTGTAATTTTATTTCTCTTAGCTGTGTCCGCGATTTCGTTCGCGTGACAGTTCCAATTGCCTTTAACTATAATAATCACTAGTTCTCTAAAATACTGTAAAGTAAGTAATTATTGTGCTTTAAGTTTGCATATTGTGTTAAAGTTAAGTTCCAAAACTTACGCAAAATAAACTACTTAACAGTTTTAGTTTGGTGGTTAATCGTAACTATTAACAACATTATTCAAAATACAATAACTAATAATTTATCTTCACTATTTATATATTTTATATATACCTATAACTGTCCATGACTTAATCAAAAAGCCTGTTGCTATGAATTTGTAAAAAGTATTATCGCAGTCTAATAAATTGCAGTCAGCAATCATGTACAGGGATAACGTACCGAGCCACCCCGGTGAAGGCTATCCTTATTATAATCCAATCAATTTTTACGCTACGGAGAAGATTTAATCCTAAATGAGAAGCTACTCTCGGGCCTGTCGTAACTATTTTTTGAACTTCTTTATGTGCATTTGCTTTTACATTTCTGTCAATATAGCTCTCTATGTACGATTATTTGTTTTTATCATGTTCATTGGTTGAAACCTATAAAGCATACTTAGATTTATATCTGACAAAACTTACGTGCTAAGTCAAATATCATATTTATAGTTATTACCTCAAAACTTGTCTGAGTTTGTCTGAGTTGAGTACACCGTAACTCAATAGTATCGACGAATAAGCAAACATTTTGGCATTAACCACACAAACAATATTTGTTTCCAATAGTGTCGTAATAATTATTTGGGTGCAATTTGAATGATTCAAATTAAGTTCTGTTTGTCTATTTTCGATGTTTTGACCCTTTTACTCATTACAATAAAACGATCATGGATGGACTGTGTGATGGATACAAACGTGATTGCTGTAAAGCTTCTGAAATATAGGGCTAGTTAAACAATTAAATAAGCGCGATAAATTCCGTAAAGGTAGTTTTATTGTAATGAGTAACATTCGCGTAAACTTCAGACATCAGTGTGTGAACTTATATAAATAAACTCTAAATGTTTTAATTTTTGTGCATGATAAACATTACAATATTCCGAAAGTGACATCGTCGAAATAATCAAAGCACTATTACCAAATGAATCACGTAAATAGTGAGGTGTAACGTAAAGTACTTCGGAATGTATCGGCATCGATTAATAGTTTGTATTCCGTATTATCGACAATACGATATTTATAGATATTTTATTTCTGTTTTGTTGATTATATGCATGATTTTTAATAAAACAAAAGACATACATTTACTTGTCTTTTTTTCTGCTGTGTCTTTGTAATTTTGTCAGCCACATCGCTCAGATATTATAAATCCGGAATTTATTATTTAACATGATCTTCTAATAAAGAGCTTACTCAATAAAGTAAATAAATATTCATTTACATGTGTGTAAGAAGTTTCATATTTATTTCACGTCATACTACAATGAATACTTAGTTGCAAGGTACAAAAATGGCCGATGTTGAGTTCATGTAAGTCAGGAGTTACAATGTTTTCATAAACATTTTTTGCTTCATTAACTTTATTTATTTTATTTGCATATATGTATTAATTGTTTCGTTTGGATAGGTTAGCGAATTTTTCCCTACCTACCATTCCTTTAATGAGAGATATATTTTTATTGAGGATTTTCCAAATTCGGATTATCCTCCTTCAAATAAAATTTGCAATTTTCACAATTGAATTTAGCTAAAATTCTTGCAGTTAAGTACCCACTAACATAAACTACTGGTTACTCTTCAAAGTTACGGAGTGAATTTTCGAAATATTCAATTTCTGAATCTTCAGGTAAAGACAGTACAGGGTAACAGACATTGATATCACTTTCAGAATCTATATTTTGTTATCTTGCCTCCGCCTCTTTTGCATGCTCTAAATTCCCGGTACTTTCCTGATAAAATATTACTAAGCTTTTTTACAATCACCTTCACAATTTAAACTATGGCTATCTGTGCCTGACCAACAAGAAATTATACTTGATTTTAAAGCATCATCAGAATGACAACACGTTGGATTTCTGTTTGTTGCACTATGTTGTCATACCATACAAATTGAGCAAGGAATCTTAATTAACTTGGCGTAAATTCGAATATTCAAAACTCGCTTCTTCACAAACAAAATGCCAAATGTATTTTAAGGATTTTAAAGTTATTTTAAAACCATTAATGTAACGTACGCGTCTTAATTGTATTTGAGAGTCCGGTTAAAAAAAAAAATTGTATCGATATATTTTATATAGTAATTCCAAGATTCCTCGTGATTTGATTTTACTGATACACTATCACGTATGCCTTTTTGATGTCGTTTGGTGACGCTGGTCCATTGGGGCAATCGAAAAGATTATCCATTTTTTCAATAGCACATGCTGCCATCGTGTTGTTTAGTGCTTTAGCCGCAAATTTTAGATGTTTTTTTAGTTCTGTAAGTTGGGTGAACTACTGTTGGAGTAAAATTTTTGCAATTTAGAAAGTACTTCACAATAAAACAAAAATCAATTCAATTATTTCTATTACGGTAAGAAAAACAGAAATTGAAATTTTACGTAAAGAAATGTTGGTTTTATTTCTATACTATATGTTTATTGATCGATACTATTCAATTAATCAAAATATTTGTTTCCCGTTTAAGCGTACCTGAATAAATTTTCGTTCAAATTGTTAAATTATTTCTTTTGAAGGATTTCGCTTTGATGTTTGTCTATCATTCAGTCGTTTCCGACATCGGGACCATTCGCATGACGATTCCTTCTGTTCCTCTAATACATTTTGAATAGCCATTTTTGGAGTAGACTACATTTCTTAATATAACTACATTAACGAATCTTATAGCGGTTTATTGAGTAGTCCGACGCTAATTTACCGAAAGACCTTTAGAGTACAACTAATAAATTATATAAAATCTTCGGGTACTTTTAATAACTTATGACATCAGGACATTTGTCATCTCAGTCCACTCGTGACCATGGTAGCTGTAAAGCTCCCGAAGCGTTGCAATCGTTAAATACTTAGTAAACCGCGTAGTATTATTGTAATTTGTAACGTACGCGCAAACCTAAGAAGTACATTTTGTTTTAAAACGTGTTTTGTATAGTATGGTACATTATAAGTGAAACTTCTAAGGTGATACAAAATACTACCTTTATCATTGTTTTAACAAAATACCAAGATATCACCCACACCACAGTCAAGGCCTCAAAACCGTGCGTGCATAAAGTAAAATTATGCACTGTAAAAATAATTTAAAATCATCCGCGTTAGGTTGACTATGCAAAATAGGCATGTTAACGGATTCTTTAGAATAAAAGTTTAGAATGAAACATACATCTTGTATTTTTGTAAATCAATGACTTAAAAATAACATGAGTGATGGATGACATTTGTCAGAGATGACAATGAATAGGTCTCGTAAAATCTTTGGATTTTCGAATAAAACTACATAGATTTAATCAAAAATTAAATAACCTGCTTTATACTTTTAAATTAAGTTTCTATTTGCGGTACAACCAGAGCAGACCAGAATCTGACATTGACCGTCTCCTTTAAGTACCTTAATCCGGTGAACTATAATTTCTACGTCAATAATAGTTCACTTTTTGGTATCAAAATAAAAGAAAGCCATCAGTTACTTTTTTATAAAACATTTGTTTTGTAAGAGGTAATGCTGCATTGCAGCCAAATTGGGCCGGCACGACCGGGAAGGTACCACACGCTCACTTGATCATATACTTGTAAACTATATGCTTGTTCTCACAACTTAACTTATAATGCAAATGAAACTGAAATGATGATATTTAGGTCGGGAAAGGGGTCCATATTCAGTCCGATGCTCTACTTAAACGGCCAGCAAATAAAAATTGTTGACTATTTTAAGTACTTTGGCCACATCATTACGACATCATTACGCGATGACGCTGACCTAAAAAGACAGCGAAGAGCTCTAACAAATGTAGGCAACATGATGGCCCGAAGATTCTTTAAGTGTAAGACGTTAGACGTAAACACAAGTTTTCATTCAACACATTTTGTCAAACATTTTAAACGTGCCAACTTTGGACTCACAACTGAACAAGATCGCATCATACACTGAGAGTGCAGAAGCTGCAGTGCTTCCGGTATGCTTGCGCGTATGGGAGTAAATTCATTCACTACGATACTCAGGCACCATACTGCATCCTTCTGGTCCATAATTGGTACGTGTAAGGACGGTATTATAAAAGAATTGCATGTTCGTCTCTATAACACTGACACTTGCAAATACTTTGTGCATATTATTACTTAGTGACTTTTTTTCCGTAGAACCACGCGATAATTTGTACGTTAAAACCAATGTGTTATTATACACATATATATATATATATATATATATATATATATATATATATAT
>JAFELO010002445.1:27456-40313 GCA_017140195.1 Eumaeus atala
ACCAAATATGGACTATTGTCTTAAATAAACGTTTATTATTATTATTATATCTCTGTTACAATGTTTGTAGAACCGATGTCGATGACGTCAACTGACGCAACGGGGCGTGTGAAAGGGGAACGGTGAATGTACTGCATTTAATTTCATATTTCATCGAAGCCTACGGATAAATTGATCCTGTAGTACGTATAATAAATAATTTAGCAGTCACTATTTATTTATTATTAATGTCTTAAAGTCCATCAAATCTATTTATAAAATATTCAATTAACAACAATTTATTTGATATTTCGAATGCACCGTCACATAATTGTATTATGTGTGGTTGAGTCCATATTATTATTGGTTTGTAACCATACACATGGCTTAGTAAGCAAACCCACAGAGTCGTTAGCAGGACCAAATATACAGCTAACTGTACATTATATACATACCATGTACAAATAAACGCTACATACTGTTTTGAACACATACATCAATATTAATTAAAGGGATTTATTACGTATTAAATACTTAGTTAAAGGGACCGGGTTCCCACTCCTTTTAAACGTGTTACTGGTTGTATGAAATACGTCGACTTCGCTAAACTGCCTGTTAAAGCTATTTTGAGTTCGACATATTATGGAGTTCTCATAGTAATTGCTATGCGTACGCGGCACATAGGACACGTGGTACGCGGCACATGTGTGTCTGGTGCGTGTGGAGGGGGTACACAGTCTTACTACTTGCTCAGTGAGTTCGATGCTGCCAGTAGTACCGTGGCATACTTTATGTAGAAACAGCTGCTCAAGAAGCAATCTTCTATCCTTAAGCGCTATGACATTGTATATTTTGCAGGATTTATTGTAGCTTGCGTATTTGTTATATCATCGATAGTTTAGTTGTTTTAGGAAGGCTAATTGGGTCTTTTCGATATCGTCTCTGTCAGTTATATATTGAGGGCTCCATATGGTGCAGCAGTATTCGAGAATGCTTCGAACGTACAAGTAGTATATTACTTTTAAACAAGTGGTGTCTGAAAACGGCTTATAGACACGCAGAATAAAACCGAGGCCTTTGTACGCTTTGTGTGTGATGTTAGTCAAACGATCATTAAACGTTAGTTTGGGATCTAAATACACGCCTAAGTCTCTAACTTATTGTGTTCTTTTAACTGCGTTGTTAGCTATCGTGTATTCGTTTATGATGGGATTTCTCTTTCTGGTGAATGTCATGAGCATATATTTATTAGCGTTTATTGTAATTTTATTTATTGAAAAATAATCACTTAGCCTGTCTAAATCCTGTTGCAGTTTCGTGCAGTCCGATTGTTTTTTTATATTGCAATAAATCTTTGTATCATCTGCGTACATAAGGAATTTGGATGTTTGAAAACATGTGCCGATGTCATACGCCGCGTATAGCAGAGAGGTCAGGTTTGATCCCTGCGGAACTCCCGAGGGAACCTAAACAATGTCAGACCGGTAATCACCTACGTTGACAGCCAGGCTGCGACTACGCAGATAGGATTCGATTCATCTAAGTAAATCTTCGCAGATACCTAAACTTCGGAGCTTGTGTAACAGTATGTTTTGATAAACGCGGTCGAAGGCTTTCTCTATGTCTGTTTTAAAACCGTCTATCTGAAAGCCAACGTCCATACTGCTTAAAAGATCATGTGTGGAAATAGCGAGTTTGGTATTAGTTGACTGACCTTTGATAAAACCATGCTGTTGCTGGAGAATACAACGTGAAATTTGTGGGTAGATTATAAAGATGAGCTATTTTTTAACATCATTTACCTAGTGAGTTCAATATTGATATTGGGCGATAATTTTCGATCAAAGACATCCCCGTTTTAGGTACGGGGATAATATGGGCCGTTTTCCAAATGTTCGAAAAATATCCCTCACGTAAACAACGTTCGAATACACACGTGATAGGCGATGTTAGGGATTTTGCACACTTAGCGTAGAATAGAGGAGGAATTTTGTCACAACAAGGGCCTTTATTTATATCTAGGTTATTAAGCAGTTTGCAAACAAGTTCTTCTTTTACGGAAATGCTATGCAAAGTATCGAAGTTACTTTTTGTTGTCGTTGAAATAGATTCGTCTATGGAACTATGTGTAGGTGTAAAATTTTTTTACAAAAGTAGTAGTTAAAAGCTAAGCAAATCTCTTTTTCGTTTTATAATTTATTATTGTCATAGAACATTACTTTTGGGAAGTCTGTATTATTTTTCTTTTTGCCTTTAACGAAAGCCCAAAGGCGCTTGGGGCATACTTTTATTCTACTTTCAGTTGCCTTTATATATGTTTTACGACAGTAATCATGCAAACGTTTATCCTTGGTTCTTAGTCCTGAAAAAACCTGGTATTCAAGGTGATTTTTATGTTTGTGAGCTTTTGATTTTAACTTGATGAGTTTTATTAGCTCCAGACTGTACCAGACTAGATAACAATTGCTATTGTTAGGACTTTTAATCTGCAATGGTACATACGGTTCAATAGCTTCAACGAACTTCGAATACAGATAGTCTACCGATACATCGATAGTGTTGGTGTTAAAAGCTTGCCAGTCACAATGATAGAAAAAATTATAAATAAAGATGTAATTTGCATTATGAAAGAGATATTTCTTTACGCGAGGTCTTTTTAGGGATGTAATTAAAATGTCAGAGGCGTCTATTTTTAAAGAAGGATGATAGCAGTCTTCTGGAACTAACGGGTTAGATAATTAAGACAGTCCTAATGTGAAGTTTGCGAAAATTAAATCCAGAGTGTTTTGATATGAATTAGTTAAATTTTTATTTATTAAATTTGTATTGATTGAAACCCATATACATTTGGTTTGTTAATAAGGATGCACAGTTTTGTATTTCAATAGAACCTTTCTTTAAAAGAATTGGGTCCACGGATATCCATTTTAAACATGGGATGTTAAAGTCCCCTGCTAAAATAATATTGTCATTTGGATGAATTCTACAAATATTTTTCGTGATTCAATAATATTATTCACACGTCCCGAACGTGCGAATATTGATTTCTTAGGAGACAAATATAGAAGACCGATGTGTAAGTCGTGGGTCGAGCCGCGTAATCCCGCGGCGTTGGCGGGGGACAACATATCGAGCGCTGGAGGTGCCGGTGAGTGCGCGTCGCGGGTCAGTCACCCATATGCACTCGAGGTCGCTGCAGAGCCATTAGGGTCGCGTGCAGTAAACCCATATGTTTAGGTGGCCTGCGCACATAATCATAACTCCACCACCTAGCGACCCGCGGCGGAATACCTCGTATTGACCGTCGCTTAGCTCAGAGTCCAGGATACCTTCGCAAACCAACTTTCAGTAATAAGAATTATGTCACCTTCGCAGAGCAGTGCGTTATTATAATACTCGTTAGTTTTTGTACGTAGTACGTAGTATTTTGATAACAAAACTCTAATTTGTTACCCATCGCTCGTAAGTTGTTATAGCATATTACATTAAAATGTTAGCTTTCTCTTCGTATCTATATAATCTTCAACTGTACCAAATTTAATAATCCTCCAGGCAATTCTTTGAAAAAAATAAATGGGATTTTGTTCTCCACGTATTCATATATATCCAGTTACAACTTTATTTAACATCGAAGTCACAAAGCACTGTCAACGTTGTACTAATTTATCTAATCTTATTACAACTGTAAGGTCTATTATCCTGTCCTTTCAAATTTACTTTAACGTGCTCCAGTTACTTGTTAAATTGAAGAGGAATTTACCTGTGTCTAACAAGATACAATTTTGATGGTGTGCAGTAAAAAGAAAATAGTATGCTATGCAGTAGATTTTGTAATTTGTTGCAAGCTAAGCTTAGTGAAAATTGGTTTGGGTTGGATTCCAAGTTCGAATAAAAGTTTAAAATGTTTTTTTGGTAGGAAAGTTCTTGTGCCATTTCGGTAAGAACATTTTTCTATCAATATTATCAATGTGTATAAATTTGTATGAAAAAAATTACGTCCTAATAAACTGTACTTAACAAAAGTGTTTTTAGTAGGGTAGTTAGAGAAAATATGTTTGTTTACCTTGCATCGAGCAAGGACACTACGGACTAATCTCTTGAAATTCTTAAACGATTATATTTGTTAGTAAATTCACTTTTAACATATTGTTGTTCTGTTGAGATTGTACATGTTAAGAAAATAAATTTAATTCAAATATTATACAACTTATGCGTATGCTTAAACATACGTCCCAATGTAATAACAATAATTGCATCTGTTAGTGCTGTTGTACGTATAGATTGTCAATGTCAGGACAGGACTGAAAGTAATTGTGGCCGTCGCGAATTAATAACGTTGATTGCTCCTTGAAATTGGATTGACGCTGAACCGTATCGGTGCATGTAAACGAACGAGTAGCTACAACACGTACAACGTACAATACAGGTTCAAACGTGAATCCATGTATGCGCTCTTTACAAAGACGACTGGGAGAATATACATTCCATTATTGGCTGTACTATTCAAAGTGGATTGTAATAAGCGTGGTAAAAAATAAGTGGGAAATTACAAGAATTATGTTTCATTATAAAAAAATTCTTTGCAAAATTCAATAAATGACAGAACTTAAATCTACACAGATGCCGAATTTTGTGAAGTTGCCTGATTTTTTTATGACAAGAATATCAGATTCAAATCGACTATAGCTAACTGCAGAAATTTAGTCAACATTTTTCCCCAACTCGCCAAAAGACGTTATAACCTGAAACGGTTTAAATCACTTTTCTATTCCCTTGTAAACCAGTAAATAAGCAATGAGGCAACTTCTTAAAAGGGAAACGGACATAGACGCCGCAACAGAAGTTTGAAGTTTATATTCAACCGAAACCCGCCGATTGGGATAGAGCACCGCTTCTACTAAGTGAATAAATGACTCTGCGCTGTACTATATTTTTACAATATTCTATCTGTTAATATTTTTCATCAGTCATGATGAAAAACTCTTACTTTGTTTGTGATAAAATCTCTTCCGTAAGTTTTCCCTTACCTATTAGGATAGTTTTGTTTAGTTTTACTTAAATTAGGTCTTCCTCTTGTAAATCTCTCTTAAACGTATCATCAGGAGAAGAACTCTACTATCACATTTCATGTTGCTTGTAAGATAGCGATGATTATTTGAGATAAATGACGGTAATGAAAAGGCTAACTACAACTAAAGTAAAAACACAGTCTCGTTTCAGTCCCTTACTTAGTCAAGTTATGAACAATATAAAAGATACTATTATTATTATAGATCTAATAAACTTAGATTTCAGTTCAGAATAATCATCAATGGTTTAGTTTAGCAGAAGATATTTACGTTGGCTCTTTACAGCGGTGTAATGTGAGCGAAAGGTAAATTTGGCTGCAACACCACGGTAACGCCTATTATATATTATTTTATAATATTCAAAAAAGTCCTGACTACGTTATTAGCTTAGCTTATGGCGACGTTTTTTGACAAAGTTCTTTCGTTATCGTGGGTAAATAACAATAATTTTATATAGTCTTACTGATGTTATAAACACGAGAATTTGTATAGATGTTTGGGTGTTTGTTGCTCAATCACGCTAAAACTACTGATTGTATCTTATGTACCTAAATTATACATAAGGCTATAGAAATACTAACTATTGTACTTGGTGGTAATGTCAACATGGACGAAGTCGCGGGCAACAGTTCATAATTCCACCCGTATATTTAATAATATAATCCACGTGTATGTTCATTCAAATCTGACATAGGTTACAATGATCTGTACTCTGATATACAGAGTACGGCTGTTGGAAAGCACAGTATACGACTAGCGCATTGGGTGGTCCGAGGTTTAAGCGAGATTACAGAACGAATTTAGCGGTCGACTTGAATGACCAGGTAGTTGTGAAGATGCCTACTGTTATTGCCGCGGAGGTGATGCTGTGGATTGTTATTGCCGACATTACTAATAAACTCGATAGCAATGACTTATTTACAAAAATATATGAATGAAATACTTTGATTTATAAAAATGTAAGAAATAAGTTTTCCTACTGAACTATCATTGTAAATTTATGTGCGGTCGAGGTAAAAATTTGTGACTATTGTTGTCGTATAAACGAATTCAATAGACATAATATTATCGAAAAGTTTGAAAGCTCTCCAGTGGCTCTATATATTTTTTTACTATTGTATGAAATGAAATTTCTGTTTTCTATTAGCAATTGTGCTTTAATTCTAAAGGTTTTATTAGTTTACATAACATTCTTTTATAGCATAGCTTGCGAGCAGTTGCTTGTAAGTAAATGATCACCAACGTCCGTAGACATCCGGAACACTAGAGGTCTCGAAAATGCTTTATTAATTCCTTAACATAACGCATCTAAATGCACGTTCACTCAAAATTATAAATTAGTAAGAGGTAGTGCCATGCAGCATTGCAGCGGAATTAGGCTGGCACGACTGGAGTGGTACCTCCTGTTTATGTAATACCACCGTAGGCCGACATCGTTGGTGTATCGTTTGGTGCAGTTTGTGTCTAGCCGTTGGGCCATAAGAGACTGGAGAGAAAGGACCACAATTCTTTGTGGTAGTAATTCTGCAGGTGCTCATGGGCGTTTGTAGTCGTAAAGAGGCTCCGATTGCTCGTTTGCGCCCTACACTATATATTTATTGTAGCCGTTGTCATTCAATCTTCATGAACCACTTTATTGAAATAGTAAAATAGTTATTCTTTAAAGAAAATATTATTTTTTGTAGTTTATTAAGATAACATAGACGACCGAGCTATGTGCTTATTTCATAAAACTTGTTACTATAACAACGTTTCTTCTAGGAGCCTAATTTGGCTACAATGCAGTATGGTACTACCTCTAAAAAAACTTATATAGTTAAACTGTAATTTTTTTACATCATACTAGCAGTCCGTCTCGGCTTCGCATGAATATTTTGACAAATATGACAAATGAAAAAATGAAAAAATAATTTACAAAAATACAAAAATTATAATTTGCAATTTTCCTCGCCAACATTACACATTTACGTTAAGCTAAATATTATTTTGACGGAACTACGTCTGTCGGGACAGCTCGTAGTCAATTACTTCTCCGACTACATAAGGATTCATAACAATTACACAGGTTACACTTTCGAAGTTTTCATAATAATCAAAATGGTTTAGAAAGTGTTATATGGCCTATATTCATTACTGACAATGTAGGATTGTATTGGTAAAAGAATTTTCAAATCGGCACAGTAACCTCGGAGCCTGTTCAATACAAATGAACAAGTAAAGAAACAAATGTTTCCTTTATATAACATTAGTGTAGAGGTGTATACTGGACTGATGTAACCTACTATAATTTTCTACATTACACGAATACATCATTAAAGCTATATATATGAATGTTTAGTGCATACATTAGAATATCATATTTTAATTGCCCAGTTACTGGACACGTACTTGTGTGTGTATGTTGTTACATCCGGTACATGTCAATCGGGATTGGGACAAACATCGAGAATATTCTAAAGTCTACGAAATAATATCTTCAGATTCTACATCTCAACACATAAAAAATAGAAAAGTAAAATAAGTTCGTATCACCACGCGTGCCCCTTTCTCTAAAGTGTTTTGCCAACATTTTATTGCAGCAGTAGCAATAAGTAACGATAAACATTTCAGTAGCAATCTGAGCACGTGTTGCGGTTTGCTCAATTAAAAATTAAGTATCATGTTCATAATATTCGTAGTCTTTTTTATAGAAAAATATGAATGGCCAAAGTAAAACACAAAAAATTTATTGAATCTACTGCTTTAATCAAAGTATAATGTGAACTAATAAAATATTTTGTATACCTTTTCCATTAGTTTATTAATGTGATAATTCTTAGTTGAAGTATGGTATAAGTATGGCTGAAGTATGGTTGAAGTACGCTAGGTTCACGTTTAATTAGTACTGAAAAAAATGATAATAAAGAAAGTGTCTTGGAGAAATATTTTAAATGAATAAAGCACATTACAGCGGCGGGTTGTTCGTTCAACCCAATCGACAAATTTCAGTTGAATATGAATCACTTGAGATTTCCTGTTGCGACGTTTGTTCCGATTTTCCTTTTAGGGCATCATTCATTAGTTACCGGCAGAAGAACAAAGAAAAAAGGGTTTATCCCTTTTTTTTATAAGTGAGATCATTCCTAAACAAATATCCAGCATTAATATAATTGCACGATGTCTAATCTAGGCACATACACATTGCTCTTTTTATTTGACACTTGCGTTTGTAACGATACAGTAATTACACCAAGGCGTTAAGGAACAAGCTTAATTATTCCTTTTGCCTGGCAGTTTTACTCCGCGTAAAGTTTATCTCAATTAAATGTTTCTGTGTATTTCTTTTTATTCAAGATCAGGTAGACGACATCCACTCTACTGAATATAGGCCTAATTTTCTCCCAATCACCTTTATGAATAGCACGTGCGTGGATTTATGTTTGGACACATACTGTACCTTGTACGTGAGGTAGGGTATTAACATCGACTTGTACCGACACGGCTTAGTCTCACTCGGGTTTCGAGGAGCAGTCAATGTTATTGATTCGCAACGGTCACAATAACTTTCAATCCTTGTGAAACCCGACGTGATACGAGCCAAGAGATAAAATGTACAACAGCTGCCTTTAAAAATAATTCACAAAATCCAAAGTTTAAAAATAACATTTTATTTACACCTATCAATAAAATTATATTAATCCTTTACAAATTGTAACATATTTACTATTATCTGAAATAGGTATATATTTTTATATTATTTATAGGATGACAAAAGAAATGTAGAAATGTTTTGATGGATATCGACGCCCATAAATATCCGCACATTTACTATGCCTATGCGTTGTCTTTCTTTCCTACTCCTTTACTCACTATTAGAAGCCACCGCTTGTAACTAACCACACCCTCAGTAAAATAACATATTAGATGCATGTGCACGGTTTATCAAAATATCTAAATTTATTTTTATTAGAACATGGGGTATCATCTCCAATTTAACAAGTCACCGCAGCACGTTTTATTTTGAAAGGATAATAGACTTCATAGTTTTAATAGGATTAGCTAAATTAATACAATGTTAATACTGCCTTATGAAGTTTACACTATTTACACAGTCGTAAAATGTTATAAGTGTAAAATATAAAATAATTGTTACGTAAGTATTTATTTTGGCTACGTGGGGGCAGAATTACATTATCCTCACCCTCAATCCAAGCCCAAAGTGACGTAAAAGTCGTCAAAAGGCACAAGCTTCTTAAGATCTAGGAGGTTTCAGCGAACTGGTTGTTTGATGTCCCATCTGTATCATAGTGACAGTGAAATGAGCGACAGCACTGGGCAGCGGTCGCGGGGCAAATGCTGGTAAACTTCCTCGAAAAAGTGGGCCTCTACTTAACGAAATCTTTTTTTATGAAGAAGCCCCATAGGAAGTGAACATGACAGAGTCCCGATAGTGTGACAAGGAACGAGATTGATTTTATTATGACGGACTAAGGGCGTATATTTAGGGATGTCTCCGTGATCAGCAGGTTTAAGACCGTAAGTGATCACCGATTGGTTAGAGGCTCTCTGAATATCAACGCGAGCATGTCTGATTGATACGGACAACACTCGGACCTAACTTCCGTTGAACCATGGTAGGTACCGAAAGATTCCAACTAGAATTTAAAAAAACCAGTTCTATGCCCTAGATACGTAGGAAAGTACAATAACAATTGCCGAGGCCATGAGTGGCGTGACTACTTACATGTATGACGTGGGTGAAGGATATTGTAGAATTAAATATGCAAGCAGGAAATCTAAGCTCTCGGATGCAACGCTTGACTTACTTCATGATGTCACGTTTCTTTCAAAGCGAATCCGCAAACTAATACGTCGAGATTTTCGCTGCTCAAATACGCAACGGATTACGGAAGCTATTGAGCAGAATAGGTGGTCGAAGGTTTATATGGACAAGCTTGGAAGAAGTCATCTGACAAAGGTTAGGACTGATTCTGGGGGAAACATGGCCTATTAACTTTGGACTGGTCCGCAAGTAAGCGGTAGCTCAGCGGGATATCGAATGTGCTATGTTGGGTGTTCCTTTGTCCGATAGAATTCGCAACTAACTCATAAGGCAGAGAACTAAAGTTTCCGAAATCACGCGCAGAATAAGCTCACCCAAGTGACAAGGGGTTGGTCACACACTCAGGGGATCAGATGGCAGATGGGCCACTCAGTTTCTGGAGTGTAGGCAGCGTTCAGGGAAACGAAGTGTTGGTCAACTGTTCACTATGTGGGAAGCCGGTGTCCGTGAAGTAGCTGGTCCGGCATGGATGTGAATAGCAGGAGGTCAGCCGTCTTGGCACACAATGCAAGAGGCTCATGTCCAGCAGTGGACCGATAAAGGCTGATAATTAAAAAAAGTGATGAAAATACTTATTCAAGAGGAAATTATTTAATGTATTACTATGGAACCACCGGTTGACCATACTTGGTATGACCATAAATATTGTTACAATTCAAAATAAAAAAATATTAAATTTGAATTTGGAATGTGTCATTTGTGTATTCTGATTTTGGAGCTTGTACATTTCATAATTTTTACGATTTAAAAGTGAAGTGGGGTGATACAGAGAAAATAATCGTTGTGATTACATTACACAAAGTAGGTATGGTGCCAAATTGAATTTTTAAAACTCTCCATACACTTGGTATTAGCCAAGTCTTTTTGTACTGGGGGATGTTACTAGCTACAGTGAAAATTTCTCTGTTTATGACCGAAAGATCTGGACGTCCGCGTAGTGTTGGTATGAAAAAGATGATGAAACCAGTGTGGGAAAAAAATCGAAGAAATTCTAACCGAAAACAAAAGATTTTATCTTGGGAAGTCAAGATACTGTCTGGAACCATGTTGCGTATCCTAATAGATGCCTTGCAGTCTTTAGGAGATGCACTAGTCCTTTTTTTAAATAACAAGTTAAGGTAAATAGGGTGATAAAATCGAAAAGACCACTGAAACGGTACGCAAAAGGAGGTCATAGAAAAAAATTGTTTACGGATGAGATTTTTTTTTACAATTAAGCAACACTTATGTTCAAAGCTAAAAGGAAGCTTTTAAATTAGTCGGCAGAGTGTAGCGTGGCATTATCAAACTTCGGTAATGGTTTGGTGGGGTGATATCTATGCAGCAGTGACTTAGCCATATTTATATGAAGAAGGCATCAAAACATCAACGCAAGTGTATCAGGATCCCATTCTTGAGAAGGTACTTAAGCCCCCTAAATTACAATGTTTAAATATTAATTATTACAAATATGGTTCTTATTAATTACAAATATGGTTCTACCAGCAAGACTCGGGGACCAGATCATAGAGCTCGTTTCACCCAATCTTGGTTAAAACGAATGTTCCGGACTCGATCGGAGATGAAGACAACCCTTCATGTAGACCCGGCTTTAGTCCGCTAGATTATGATTTATGGTCAGTTCTAGAGAGTACAGCTTGCTCAAAGGGCAATGATAATTCGGACTTCCTATAAAAGTCCATACTGTGTGTGTGTCTGTGAAAGAGTGCGTGCTCCTATTGATTGTTATCACTATGGCGTCAACATTTTGAGGACTGCACTACAGACAATGGAGACCACTTCAAATAAGCTTTTTATACTTTTAATAGTTTTATATTTATGTATCAAACTAACGGAATGTAAAAGTAATAATTGTCATATGGCAAACTTAGATATATATATATATATATAGAGGACTGAAATATAGTCTAGAAAGTGTTACAAGTCGTTACGGTCACCACAGGAAAAGGCTAACACGATGTAATACGTCCATTGATATTCAATTATTATTTCGCCTTTGGCATGTAAATTATTTTGGGATATAATGCGAGTTTCAAGAGATCGGTCGTTTTGGCGTTCATTAAGGGAGGCCTATGTCCAGTAGTGGACCGATACAGGCTGATAATGATGATGTAAATTGTTTGGGATATAGTTTACGCGGCTTAAATCTAGTTTTTAATAATAAAGTGACAAATTCTTTCACACAGCGTGAAATAGCAATCTATATATATATATATATATATATATATATATATATACTTTTCTAAGGTTTAAAATCTAACTAAGAAAAGTTTGCGGACCTTAACCCTAGAGTATAAATGTACGGTGTTTATTCGTGTTTAAGTTGGCATTAGAGTCTAGAAGTTTGAACGGAACGGCTCTGAAATTACTACTAGGACAAGATTATCTTTAGTATGCTTGTTTGTGGCGATTTATATATTAACTGATGTTCAGACTCACTTGATGCCGGCGTAAAGTGACAGTGTGGCTGTCGCGCTTTGTGCGGTTTTCGAGTAACCGGTGGCCCATTATTTATTATAATTATTTATGTATAGCCTCGCTGATTGATCATGAAGTGCGAACAGCTGTATCAAAGAAGGTAATAATGGTAGAAGTAATTTTGCACTGTCATCATTATGGGCATTTATTAATGTAGTACTTGGCAAAACTTTTTTTATTAAACAGCGACCGATCAGACTGAGGCAATGTGAAATGTTTTAATTTCTCATACGGGATCGGTGTAAAATGACGGCAATGAATTCGTTTTCTTGTGGGCTATTTTTAAGAGGTATTATTACGATGGAGCCCATTTACAGTGGAAAATTTGGGTCCGCAACGGATCAAAAATCTGTAACTTGGAGGTTTTTCTTCGTATCGTATTGAGATTTGGCACTTGTATACAGTGATATACAATTTTTTTTTAAATAATCCTTTTTTTTTTCTTCAATGTATACATATATATTTCAGGAGAAAAAAAGGAGACGGGAAAAAAGGAATACGAGTAGTTA
>JAFELO010002445.1:44788-73314 GCA_017140195.1 Eumaeus atala
TATTGTTCCTCAATCCTCATATAACACATTTGAATAATATAGTGTTTCATAAAAAGAAAAATAAAAGAAATAGAAGTGGAGCTCTGAAAAGGAACAAAACCAATAAGATTCCCATCCTCTTGGCTTCATGAGCTAACCAAAATCACGCAAGATATAAACTCAGTTACGATTAAATAGAAATTAACATGAATTAGAATTTAACAATATGAAACATTGCGTCGGTAGGAAATCACGAACTCACCTTTTTTATGAAATATTCATTCGTGCATTGTGACACGAATATGTAGGTTTCCTGCGGAATATAATCTATTTAACTATATTTTTCTGAAGGCAGACACCGTCAGCGTTAAATGAATCCGTCGTCCAAGCCACACCGAAGAGAGAAAGGAGTGACATTTTTCAACACAGAAAACATTAAGCCTTATAGTCAGAGATGACAGATATAGTTTTTTATAAAATAATTTAGTTTCAAAACATAATTGTTACAACGTCAGCTTAGTACTAAGTACCCTAAGGACTTGTGTTACAGGTACTAGACAACGGAAATATATTTAAATAAATACATTATTATTTACATTCATGACCTAGGCGGGATTCCAACCCGCGACCTCTGACGTAACACGCGGACTAACCGCCACGTTACCAACTGGGTCAGGTCGAATCGGTCCCATAGGAGGCCGACTAGCCGTCGTGGTGCCCCGATGGTTTGTGGTTCCGGGGCACCGCACGTAGGGTGCCATAAACGGCAATCGCGGTGGTTTTTGTGGGTATTCTGCACTAGTATGTGCCGCGAGCCCCACACACCACTGAACCCCATCCAGGCTTATGAGGGCGCGTTAATGCGGTTCCCCGCGTCAACGAAAAAAATATAAAAAAAAGGTGATCGATGGTGAAATGACCAATGTTAATGCCTGAACATTTAATTAGTAGAGAGATTATGTTTTTTTATATCTGTTGCAGTTATTATACGGGGCGCGTTAATGCGTTTCCCCGCGTCAATGAAAAAATAAAAAAGGTGATCCATGGTGAAATGACAGATGACAACGCCTGAACTTTTAATTAGTAGAGAGAACATTTTTTTTATGTCTATGTTGCAGTTATTATACCCAAATGGACCGAAACTACACGGGTGTACTCGCTGTGTGATTAATTACAGAATAATGATTTAGTTTTGACACTTGTGTTCTCTACTTTGTGGTGACACAACAGCTTATGTCACAGCACATAGATGTTATCAGATGTTATGATCTCATCAAGATTACAATATATTTTATACTACATTTGCATTTAACCTCTGCCACTACTCGTTTAGTTGCGTCAAACCACAAGGCACAGCTTGTTATAATAAGTTATGTGACGCATCATGACGATGACAGGTGTGTGTTTTTTTAACGGTTAGAATATAGATCGATCTCTATAGTGAGGAATCCACATGCCTGATTGAGTATGTCCCGATTATCCCTCAACTATACGGAACCAAATGTTTAGAGATGCACATGGCCGCCTGTGGGCTGAAAAAATGACCGTCATAATGCTATACCAGACGTCGCTCTTTAAGAAATAATTTAACAGTAACCAGCCGAACGTCACACCGGCGCAACGCTCTGTACTTACGTTGTTTACGTCTCTTGTTTACTTTTCACTACAAAATCATGTTCTATCTTAACGAGTAAACTTTCACCGGGTTTTTTATAATAATCTATAATAAACTTGGGTGTCAACACACCACAATTGTTGTATAACAACCAACTCCTCGTGTTGTGGGTTAAGCAACGCTTTTATGTTAAAGTTTCCTTTCATAATTAGTTAACCGTAAAATAATTAATGTGAAATTGCTTCCTGTTTGATTCAATAAATAAGTAAAACCATCGGTGAAGTATATAAGACCGCAATTAAGGGTATCTGAATGGCTTCACTCTGACTTCGATCGGTCTGAGGCCTTGTAAGTGTTGGGAAATTTGATGAATAATTATATTTATAATGCACTAGCTGGTACACGCAGCTATAAAAATAAATGTTCTAGCTTCCATAATATAGAGATTAGCGTGTGCAAGCAAACATACAAACAGATAATTTTTATTTAATTTTTTTTCTCTATTACTGTATCCCTACCGCCCAACATATTTATTCTTTGAAAAATATTTAATATGCAGATACACTTTTTTACTGTTTTATTATATGTAGGGATGGATAGATAGACAAACAACAACAACCCCTAGATTTGTATATTAATAGTATACTTTCTTATATTTAGTAACTAGTTTGTATCGTATAGTATTACTCGTTTCTGCTCCACGAACTAGTAATAAAAATAATGTTGTGTCCACTGGCGTCCATTGACATCCGCACAAATATTTTGTATGCAGATGCGTTCGCTTCTTACCTTATCTTCTCAAGGCTACTCACAAACCACACGAAAAGTGACGATAAAACCATCACTTTTAAGGCGGAATAATGTGAGCGAGAGGTACCTTCTTGGTAGTGCCGGCCTGATGCGGCTGCGAAATTGTAATATTTTATCGAAGTTATTTGTGTGCCAGTATTTACCCGTGCAACTCCCTTCCTAACAGTCGTAGTGACATGGTATATAACTTATAGTATTTCACAATACATGGACTATTTAATATAAAAAAAATATCGGGCTAGTAGTTTTTAGATAAGCGTTCAAACTAACATAGAAACATTAAACAAACATTATTATGCTATATTATTAGTGTATATAATAAGTAACAGTTAGGTAATTTTCATTTATCATTAAAGATACAATAATATACGAAAGCATTAATTGCACTAAGGGCACAAACATAGAACACAAGTTTTAAGATAGTTCAATAGAGAGAAAGTAAAGTTTACCTCATTTCCTCTCCACATCTCTCTTTTATCGTGCTGAATCGTCACGTCTACAGCTTCCCTCATCATTCGCAGATCAACTTTATTTCCGCCTTCAGATTACGTTTTAACTGTAGAGTGTACACGTCTCATATATTATTTATGCATGACTTCATTTCTTTTTACTTTCTGAATATCACAAGCAAATGTTATGTGTCGGTGTCATGTCGCATTGAAGTAGACTTGGGTCGGCATTACATACATACGCTTGAAGAAACTTAAGATGCAATCGCATAATTAAGTTATGTCCGCAATTGTTTTGCTGAAGAAGCATATTTATGGTGATAATCGAAGCTTAATTGAAACCTTTGTTCGTTAAATGTATTGTAACAGTAAACACACGAGCGTACATAGCGTTGTAACTAGCCGATAAATTTCGACGGGCCGCGAGTAACAACCGGAGCTCCGCTGCAGATTTGATCGCTTTTAAGCAGATTTGTACGCTGAATTACTCACCAACGTTTTTTACAACCGTCATGAAATAGGATTAGTTTTTGACAAGGTATATGAAGCGTAAATCACGCAAAAACTGCTGGGGCTTATTAAAATAGGAAAGGGCCGATGTTACAGTTTTCTGTGAAAGTTCTGAAACACCCAGGAACTAAATACTACCTTATAATTACAATAATAGTTTTATTGTTTATGGGTCTTATCGCGGTTTATTTAATTATTTAACTAAGCCGACGTTTCAGAAGACCATGGTTGCTGTAAAGCTTCTAATACATAGTAAGTAGTTCTATTGTAATGATTCTCATTCACGTAAACTTCAGATATCAGTACTAAGTTATAATACTAACTTAGTGGGAGATATGAAGACAAGTGGGCCAGTCAAATATTTAATTTGTTAACTTGTGTTACCTACATATACAACATACATCAGTTCCGCTTTATGTTGTTTAGGCTATAAGACGAAAAGAAGTGCACAAGCTTATGGTCGTAGCAAAGGGTTTCAAGAAATAATACTTGCAAACGATTTCCACTGCTGGATCCCTTAATTAGTAAACATATTACATTAAATTCCTGCACAGGGAATTCCAAGCGCAAATACTTTTGTAAAATTTATTATTAAGAAACA
This sequence comes from Eumaeus atala, assembly GCA_017140195.1. Taxonomy (NCBI): domain Eukaryota; kingdom Metazoa; phylum Arthropoda; class Insecta; order Lepidoptera; family Lycaenidae; genus Eumaeus; species Eumaeus atala. The sequence goes on from JAFELO010002445.1 coordinate 48,753, forward strand.
AAAATTAATATCATTTCGAACATGTAATTGCAGACAATGATATTCAGAGAATATTCTCGAGGCTTTGACAACGTTAAAGAAATTTCAATACAAAGAATTTTCATATAAAATAAATTCACATCCTAGCTGTGAAACTACAAAGAAAGATGGTGGAATTAAAATAGCAAGATATTAAAGGCACTGAATATTATTTTCCTACACTTCTTTTTACTAAAATATGCCGACACCTTGCCTCATTTCACCTCGCCCCCTAATTGGCCACCGGCTACTCACAAACCGCACGAAATGCGACACCGTAGATGTCACTTTACGGTGGTATCAAGTAAACGAGAGATATAGCATGGCACCATCTCATACTACCTTATTACAAGCAATATTTATAAACATACTAGAGAACATCAGTTGAATACGATCACTACGTGTATGCCTTCTTCTTCTTGCATAGTATAAGCAGACCAACAAGCATATCATAAGCATAAACACATCACAAGTATCGCTTAAGGCACAAACTCACACACCGGTTACGGAAACGAGCCCGGGTTCGAAACCGTAAGTCGAGAGTTTAGATTGATAGAAATAAAATAACGCGACTTTAGAGAGCTCTAATAATAAATAAAATAAGAATAAGGCTTTTGCCGATTTGTAGTGCAAATCGACCCCCTCCGTCAGAGGGGGGGGGGGGGCGGAGGAGGCCGGCCTCCTCAGATAAGCCAAACACTAAACGAGCTCAATTATCCCTATCCACGACACCGCAACTAAAACGGCATCGTGCGCGCGCCGTCCCACTAGAGTGGGGAGGAGGACCGCTTCCCCCCTTTCGGTCCCAAAAATAATCACTATAGGGTACGCCCACAATCAACCCGATTCATCTCTTCCCATCTGCGGGAAAAAAGGGGGTTCTATCCCCCTATCGTCTCCCTAAACCTGAAGACAAAAGAGTCTTCGTAGTCAGTCGAACTGTTGAGTCTGGACTAACCAGTATTAGGTCCCTCCGAAAAAAAAATCGCTTAAGGCACGAGCAAGAGTTACCCAATGCGAAATTAAAACTTCTACCTATTGTATTATTGAGTTCGGTGTGAGTGCTTGTGTCAAGCTTGGTTATATATTTTGTTGATTTCAGGTCGCGTACATCTCCCCCACCATGGTTCAAGCCATGTCGTGTCGTTACAGCTAACAACAGCTCACAGTTCCAATCCATAATACTTTTTATCTAATAACAGCTCATAGTTCAGATCCATACCACTTTTCATCTTATAACAGCTCAGAGCTCAGATTCTTAGCATTTTTTATCAAATTCCTCAAACATCAGAACCACAACATTTTTCTATCTCACACACCCCTAACAGTTTACAAAGGTCCTCATACAGTTTCTAATTTCATCAATTTGTACTCTAATGAATATAGGACTTAAATAATATTTTCTCTGTCTGATAGAAGTGTCCGTGCACGTGTACATATAAATGGAACTCGTAAAGATATATTTCCTAATATTTGAGAATGAGTTACTTTTCTGTTCGATAAAATTCGTAACGAAATGATAAGGTAGGGAACTAAAGTAACCGATATCACGCGAACAATTAGCTCGCTGTAGTGGCAATGGGCTGGTCACACACTCAGAAGTACAGATGGCAGATGGGCCACTAAGGTTCTGGAGTGGTGGCCGCGTTTAGGAAAGCAAAGTGTAGCTCGACGTCTGTCACTTTACGAGCTTATCATGTGAGCGAGAGGTACTTCCGGTCATGCTGGCCCAAATTGGCTGCAACGTAGCATGGCACTCCCTCGTACTAGGCTAGTAGACTCAACAGAAACTTTTTAAACAATATGGCAATCGGAGGCTTTTCACGCAAACAGGCGATCATGAACATTCACATAATCACTATGCAGATGCGTTTCCATCCTTCACCCCCAAATGGGCCACCGGATACCCACAAACCGCACGAAACGCGGCCCTGTAGACGTCACTTTACTACGGTATTATATGAGCGAGAGACCTCCCCGGTCGTGCCGACCTAATTCCGTTGCATGGGAAGATGTAGTGTCATGCACTATGTATGGCACTACCTCCTCCTATGCGGCATGGCACTACCTCTTCCTGTATAATAACGCATACAATATAGAAATACTAACGGGCCAGCGCGCGAGAGAGTGTGCGGGTATTTGAAACTAGGTGCTGTGCTAGTACTGAATCGAGGCGTAACATCTTTATAGGTACTCCCAGTTTGTGCCAGATTACGTAATCAATCTAGGGATAGGATTGAATGTTCTCACAGTTACGAACATATTTACAGTTTAACCACAAAGATGTTGCGGTATATTGATATGGCCAATTTTGTTAATAGATAATGAATAATCAATCTTCTATGTATATATAACCAAGTCCTCGAATGTTGTATGTCGATGTGTGACCGATTTTCTTTAATTTTATGAAGAGGATATTCATGCGGTGTTAACCCATTGTTAGAGAGAATCTCGAGGACGGATTTAGTAACCTGGTCCGCGGTGTGTATGTGCGAAGATGGGGCGGACGATATAAATTCAAAAACCTTGAGTAAACGTTTGTTGGTATTTTACACCAAATCCGTTGAGCAGCAACGAATTTGGATATAGATTACAAACTGGAATAACATTACATTTTTATCCCGAGAAAGGTCATGGTAAGCCTTAGGATAGATGTTACTTTATAAATACAACATCAGACATAATTCTAATTAAAATTGACACAGGAGCTAATTTGTTAGTACATATAAAGTTATTCACTTCGTGCTGTAATTTAATAAACTTTAATATGGCTCTAGAGCTGTAACTTTAGCAATAACAAGAGAGCAAAAACCTTGTAGCACTTTTTGTGGAGTCCTTTATTATTTTAATGAACTAAATTTTAGTGAAACTTCAATCATAATAATACAGATAAACTACAATTAAGAATTTAAAAAAATAATTAACACCGTCTTTTGTTTTCGTAGGCAGAATATTAAAGGTTTCGTGTATAATATATTTTAATAATGTATTGTATAAACCAATATTTGCTTTGTTTATCGGGAATAGTTACATTATTTTTTTATCGACTAATCCAAGATGTTTAAAACTAAGTTGATTGATCGCTCCATATTTTAATCAGATTGATATGGCACTGCATGTGGTTTCAAGCATCTCCACAACTGGCGTGCTTATAATAAGAGAGTTTTGAATATGGAGGAGGCAGGTCAGGTACTCGTATGTAAGGATCGTGATATGTGTCGCTTCGTTTTCCTTGGGCAGACAGGGGCAAACCTACCCCTTTAGGGAACATGATTTTTTTTATTAACTCATTCTAGTTACTAAAAAGTAATAAGGATGGAGTTTGAAAGGGCGAGTGCACAAATATTAAAATAAGTCGGGCTGACCCTCTCCTCATTCGTGCACGCTAGATTCGTTGTTTTCACTTTTCACTTCACTCACTGGGTCCTTCGGCTCAGAGATAACATTGGGTAATGGAGGTTCGTGTAGCAGCTGTTGTCGATTCTCTCCAACGCGTAGGTGCGCGACCACGTGACCTTTGCTTTCAACTCGTTCTCATACAACAAGCCGCACTAAGGAATGTTGGTTTTGAACTGTGTGGTCCAAAATATTTGAGCATTCTTATTCGCACAATGGCTGACATACTTTATTATTACTTTTATTGGGCGTGGCCCACCGCAGCAGCTACCACTTGTGACCCTTTAATGTGATCGCTGGGAGCCCGAGTGAATGCTTAAATCTCCCTTGAAACCCGCAACGAATTTAATTAAAACAAAATAGGAGGCGTAGGAAGTGTGTCCAGTTTCCCTCCCCAATCAGAGCGGAGACAGTACACGGGATCGCAATGACTTAAACAGTCAAAAAAGGGAAGGTAGCCAGGTGAGGCCCGGCTGCGATGCACCACGGAGATATAAATACCTAATACATATTGACTATACATTATAATCAGTGGCCGACATACCCACCTTAACTCTGAGTTCATCTAGGGTCGCAACACTAGTATGGAATGCCGTCCAAGTTGCTGACCGTATCGAGGAATTGTTCGTAGCTCATATAGTACACGCGTAAATTGATGGCTAAAATAGTCGCTTTAGTTCCTATTTTGAAGAAGATAAGAACAATAAAGATAGATGGTGTAGTTGTGTAAGGGCGACGGTAAACACTAACTCAAATAGATTGAGGACCATAGAGACCTTAATATAAAATTTATATTGACAATTTTTTTGTCGTAGTAGTCTATAAACGGGTCTGCCGGGCGCGTTACCCCATAGCGCGCAGTTTCGTTACCCGCATAGGTCACAGGGATATTCTATGTGTTATATTTCTATAACAAAATAAGTAGTTATATCTTTTTTCATTTATAATAAAATATATTAAATATATTTCCATTGTCTTTTTCTTTTATTGCTTTCGGTACATAGTACGTGGCTAGATTAGCGTGGTGTGCTGAGTTCACAGATTATAAATCTGTAAGGCCGCTACTTGCTTATTTCTTCTTCATTATAGCCTTATCCAATTTCTATCATAGCCCTACCAATCTAGGGGATTCCACAAAAAGCGACTAACATCTGACCTCTGCAACCCACAAGGGAAAGCAAGCTCGAAAACAGATCAGGTCCTATTCAAGTACACGAATCCGGGTTTCCTCATGATGTATTCATTCCATAAACCAGTTAGAAGACAAACGTTAGCGAAACTCATCGGTACAAGTACAAGACGGGGTTCGAACCTAGACCACCCAACTGGAAGTCAGAAGCGCTAACTACCACTGAGGCTCTCTCAGACAGCTCTGCTTACTAATGGCATACAAATAACAAATCAGTGATTTCAATATTACGGTGTCTTGGTAGACGACATTATAGTTAATCTGTATTATTGAAGTTGCTAGTTTCACGCTCAGAGCTGGATTTAATATAAATAGACCATTTATAATACGAACGGTATTCTGCATGTGTTTATTGCGTCACCCTTTTCAAGTATATATTTGTATAATATATATATATATTAAGATAGCCAGCATATTACATATATTTATATCTGGCTAAACTCTTTAGTGATGGACGTCTAGACATTGGGCGAGAACAACATTATTATTATTATTCTAGCTCTTATTTTGCTTTTGCGTTGTTATTATAATCATTAGCAGCCACAGGACAATATTTGGGATTTAAGAATTGAATGAAGACACCTTATGTCCCCGTATATTGTATAACATATTTGAATTACCCGCATAAACAATAGCAAATGTATATTTGAACTTCATCATACTTGGTAACCTAACACTTAAGTGATAAAACCGTTCATGAGGGATTACATCACTTAAGTATTATGTTACCACAAGCATTTCACAAATTATAGAATTCCCTTTAACATCATGTTCCATATTGTCTGTCATTAAATATTCAAATTGCGTTTGGTATTGAACCCTTTGTTATCGTATACCTTTTTTTTGGTGACGCAGGGGGCATTTACGCATGATACCTGGGAGCCCGGGTAGACCTCCAGACCTGTGTTGGACACGGCCATTGGGTGTCAATATCAACTAAACCCCTACGGGAGCCTTCAGTCACTATTAGTGGAGGGTCCCGGATCTGCAGGCAACAGGACCCCTCCAGTGACAGGCTGGCCTCCGCGGAAAGGCTAGACTTCACCTCCTCAGGGACTGTCCGGCTAAGCTATGACAGTTCCCACGACGCCGTTTCTTTGTGAAATGGACCGGGTTCCCATCCCGGCCTGACACGGAACACCTCCTCCTTTGTACAATACATTCGTCGTCGGCGGGGGGAGGCCACGTCGGCAGCCTCCTCTCTCATCTGCTCGTCGGCATCCTTCTGGTACATGACGGTCTCGCAGAAGGAATCCATCACCTGGTAGGACTCGTCGCTGCCGAGCATCGCGACGATAATGCTCGATTTTGACAAGTCCCCTCCGACAACTGATGTCAGATCGTGATGTAGCGCCGCCCATCTCGGGCACACCTCAAGGGTGTGCTGGGACGAGTCCACCGCCACGTCACAATCGTGACAACGAGTCGCCGGCTGCCTGCGGGCCGTCTTGCACAGATACTCACCGAAGCAACCATGCCCGGTGAGCACCTGCGTCAGACGGAAGGTGAGGGGTTTGCGTCCACCTCTCGAGTACTGGGCGAAAGGCAGCCGTTATCTTTCTACCGTACGGCTGCCGCGCTAGGTCCTCCCCCCACCTCTGCATTAACGCCACATGCCCTATCTTGCGAACCCGCTGGATATCGTCATGCGTGAGGCTCAGGCTGAGAGCTTCCATATCCGAGACATAGGAGCAGCTCTTGGCAAGAACCTCCGCTCACGGGGGTACGCCGGCTAGGGCTGTCGCAGCAACCCACGATATCGTATCCCTCACACGATTGACCTCACTGCGACGACCCTCTGCGCAGAGCGCAGTTGGGACTCATTTCTCGCAGTGAAACGATTCGCCCAAACCGGAGCACCTTACGTCGCCATACTCCGACAGACACTAGAGTACAGCTGCAGCCTGCAGGCGGCGCTGGGTCCTCCGAGGTTCGGCAGGGAGTCTGCCCAGCGCGCTCGCCGCCTTCACGACCTTCGGTCCTCACATAGCGAAGGTCCACCCTCCGTCAAGGATAGCCGTGGCCGTATCTCCAGCATAAAGGTATCCAGCGCAGTATGTGTCCACCATTAAACCGGTTGTTCAAAATGCTCTCGTAACCAAGTGAATTGCGATACAAACAATTTTGTTTGCAACAACTGTAATGGAAGACACATGGCTAAGGCGAAGTTTTATGCGGTGTATTTGAAATAAGAAAGGATACGGTAGCTGATGTCTGAACATAATTGTTCTTATAAAAGCCTATTACTCTGTGTATACCTAGTAAGCTTCCACTGGAGAAGTTTACATGGCCTTATCTTTCTAAAGCTTCTTCTAACGAGGAAATTTCCACTGCACAAGGAGAATTATCAGAAAAAAAAACTTGCACAGATAAGACGTACGCAGAAATAGCAAAGAAAGAATATGTGAAAATAATCAAAAATATAAATAAACAAAAAGTTAAGAGCTATCATAATATGGAGGAAAATAAAACTACAAAGCTATGGTCGGAGTCAATAGAAGAAAGAAGTAAAGTTGCTGAAGAAAAGGGTGAAAGATGAGAGGATAGTTCGGATAATAGTCAAGCGATATCCTTCAAAATATTAATTATGAAACTGAAAGCAAAGATATTGGAAAGTGGCATTTCGTGGGAAGAGAAGAATTGCTGGCTGTACGAAATTGGTTTTTGAAAGCGTCGTTACCATTATTATACGCTACTTCTCAGACCTTGCCTCCTTCAGTTTTCTTCACAAACATGGATAGTTCGAACCCAGATACAATTAACAACAATAATGCGCATTCCATTGCAATGGTGTGGCAAACGCCCGAAGTGGGCTTAGGCTTTTGAGGAAGCGAGTGTGAGTTGTTGTTAAAGCAGAAGAAAATACACGTGGCACTAGTAAGTAAAATTTACTAGTGCCACGTGCATTATAAATCCTAAAAAAAATAATTAGAAATGTATTTGTGGATACGTCAGTGTAATATATTTAGATCAGATCGCAATGATGGATGCGGTGGGGTAGCTATAATCATTTACTGGTCTGTTAAAGCACAGCAACAAGCTTCTATGATTAGTAATTTGGACATTACGGTTGTATGAGTTCAATTAGAAAATTGTAACCAGCTGCAGGACATCGTGTCTATATACTGCCTTCCAAACGTTCGAACTTCCATTCAAAGTTAAGGAGAGATCTTTTCCATAATGCACCGGAAAACCCTCATTGCGGGGGACCTGAACGCATATTATCCCAACTGGTCTTCTAAGAGTGACACGGGAGAAGACTATTTGATGCTATGGTTGGTAATAATTTTATAACTCTTAATGATAGCAGTCATAAAAGATTAAAAATTGTCAATCGTGCTATACAGAAAACCTCACCGGATGTATCCTTGATCTCGAGTGACATTGCGATCAAGTTTAATTGGAGAGTGCTTAATGAGCACCTTGGCAGCGATCATTTGGCTATTAAGTTAAGTATTGAAGTAAAGTTAAGAAATTTAATTAGAACGCGAAGCGATTTTAAAAAGACAAGATGGCAAGAATATACACGGAACGTAGAAAGGTCAGCTAACAGGATATGATTTACCAGAGGACTCTCAATTAGCGTATGATAGCTTGATGATGATTTCCAAGCTGCTGATGATTGCATACCTATTATTAAAAAATGTGACAATCTTCTAAGGCTAAAATTTTTAATCTTAAGCTACTGGTCACAAGAACTTTGTAAATCTGTTGCTGAACGCTGGCCAGCCTTAGCAATTTTCAGGTGCAATCCTACTCTGGGCAATCTATCTATTTTACAAAGTAAAATGAATGCGACTCAGTCTCTAATTGGCTCCTTAAAGTTTAATTCGTGGTGAGAAAGGTGAAATATAGTTGATGAACTAAATGAGATGATTTAAAGGGTTCAAATCTTCCGAAGTGACAACAGACCATAGTATAACCGAAAACTTAATTAAGAACTTAGCACCAGATTTTTTTCCCCAGATTTATAAGAGCTAAATAACTACAACAAGCGCACTGATACTACCCATGGTGAGGACGATATATTCTATCATAAATCGTCATCTTTGATTGGTAAAGATCTGTTGGTTTCACTATTTGGTACAAAATTAAGTTAAGACACGATTCAGTGGAAAGTTATATTAAATTAATTCCTATACCAAAAACAAATACTGCATTATTATCTAGTGTGAGGCCAATCGCTTTGCTTTCCTACCCCTGTACAATATTCCTCATGATTCTGTTGCGGCTCCTAGATTGGTATTTCGAAAAAGAAAATATTGTTTCTCAATGAAAACAGTTGGTTTTGGACAGGGTACATCTTCTTTCGATAACTTCTCAAGATTAATAGGCCATATTCAGTATGGTTTGTCCCGAAAATAATAAATCTATTAGTACCGAATTACTCAAACATAAGTCTAACCCTAATGAAGCTGTTAATCTGGTTAATGAGATTCTCTCCGAGATTGGCAAGAAAATGGCTGCTGATATTCCTATTAGTGATACCCCTATAACAATAAATTGATTACGGTGGTATACGTAACACCAACGCCATAGTTTCACCTTTTGTTCTGCTGGAAACTTATCCCAGAGAAGTTATAAATATTTAAATTTCCTTAAAAACTAATTGTGGCCCTGGCATCGATGGGGTACCCTCAAATTCTTAAAAATGTGTAAAAAGTCTATAGTTCCCGTGGTTAGTCATCTAACAGATCTCAGCTTTAATAGAGGCATTTTTCCGAAGTTGCTTAAACAATCATTAATCCCCCCTATTTATAAGAGTGGAGAGAAGACTGACCCCAATAGTTATAGGCCTATCTCAGTGCACATGTCTATTTCGAAAATTATAGAGAAACTTATAAATAACAGATTAGTTAACTACTTGAATAAAAAGGACTTACTTTCAAGCTCCCAATTTAGTTTTAGGCAAGGTAAGTTAACCGAAGATGCAATTTTATATGCTTACATTAGCTTTAAATTATCGATCAGTGATGGGTTCCAATAATAGAGCCAGTGCAAAAGAGATAATAATATTATGTATTCGATTTTACAAAGAATATTAATTTATTGATGATATTTTTTGAGCGTAATCGTGCCTAACGACTTACGAAAAGAACACACATCCCACAAAGGCCAACAACGCGTCTGCAAGATGTCTAGTCTTAATATCCACCTGCTCGTGAGCCCCTACCTCATAAAAAGGGTGCACAAAGGAAAATGAAAAGTGCCTGCCTGTCTTTCTTACCAATTCACAGGACAATGTTATATTCAATGATAGATCAATGTTACAATTTCTCTTTAGTGACTTTTCTAGAACCTTACTTGCCAATCTACTATCTCTTCTCCTGTGCATGTGACAGCCAGTCATCTGCCAATTCAACGTTGATCGACACGACGAGCTGGAATCCTCAAATAATGGCAGCGTTTTCAAAGTCTTATGACGTATAACATCTTAACTAAGTATCTGAGTTTCGGCATACTGTTAATTACACCGATAGATTAATTAACAGTTTCGTAACACGAAATGAGCGGTTAACTATGCTTCAAAAACATAGAAATGTAATTTGTTAAAAGAGATGTTTCTGACGTCGTTTTATGTGAAATCATGTTTTATAATTCATAATAGGAAGACCACACGCGTCCATTACTTAGGATATTTTAGTCAGAAACAGTGCCTTGCACTCACTCACATGAAACTGACCTTAAGTGGCATCTACGGTATCGCATTTGTACAGTCAATACCAGAGGCTCATTGTAGAGGAGGACGAAAGGAGGACGATGATAAAAACTTTTCGTTTGCGGGGGGCAAATATACTATATTGAAAAAAAGATATTACGAATACAAGGGAGCAAAAATTTAAATATAATTTACCAACAGTGCTTGATGGTTATGAAACCATTTTCTTATTTATAAACAGTTTAAAATTAGACTTTATTGCAAGCGTTATGAGTTTTCCATTACACTGTTCTTAATGTGCTGAAAATTGTGATTCTGAAGTGGATAATATAACGTCATACTTTTAAGAAATAATCTTAGCGATGGTAATGCAAGAGATAGTGCCACGCTGCATAGCAGATTAATTGGGTCGCCACGACTGGGGCTCCTCACTTTTGGTCACATTATATAATCCCATCAAGGTCATAGCTCCTCAAGTCTCGTGTGGTTTGGCTAGTGGTCCATTAGAGATTGGGCGTGAATGAAGTACATATTTGCATGTTTGGATGTTAATCAATATCACTAATTTCTTGATTACCCAATGGCTTCGATTGCTAGTTTGTCCTTCTGTGTAAGTAAAAACAGAGTCCAGTGTGACTAAATAGACCAATAATTTAATCCCCACTAGCAGACCATAACTCTGTTAATTAAAATCCAATGTCGTCTATAAAAAAATACCTCTTCTCTTGCTAAATAACATGCTTTAGTAATTTCCTCGTCCTATTTCACTACTAAAAATGTGTTAGACACAGCTAACATAACTTTATATAACATGGGGACTTATACGGGAATATTCAAAGTGATGGTGTATAAAAGGAGATGTAAGTTGTTGATGTTTCGCACGTTACTGGAAGAGAACACCTCAGCACTGACACGAGACGCGCTAAGTGCTTCAACGTGGCCCCGGTATAAACTCTCAATATTATAAAATAGGAGCACTTCGTGTATTAGTCTGCACTTTAAAGTTGAGTGAGCTATTTATAATAATTTAACGATTGATGTCAGTAAGTATATATTAAACCGGATTCAAAGAATTTTATTATAATTTTCGGTTATATCTAATGATGACTGTTCAGCTGCTTTGAACAGTCTCATCGTCGTTTAGTCTACACAAGCCGGCATATTGTTCCTGTCCCGACACGCGTGCAGGGGTACTGCTATTGCTGGAGGCGTGAGATCCAGCGCCTTCTTCTCACCGTTCATTTACTACTGGAGGAGGAGGACTAAATATTTCTATAAATTTAAGAATTTTTTTATATTTAACATTTTTTTATTATGAATATACCTACTCTTGCCAACAAAGAAAAAAAAAATGTTTAATTGCAAGTAACATTTATTACTTTTACAGTTAGTTTTACACAATACACAAATATAAAATAGCTTATTAGCAGACCGCATTGGCTGCAATAAGTCCTTTAAACTTTGATGTCAGTTATCGATAGAAGCACGCACTTTTCCATTGGGAAATTATTCACTGCCAATCGTATGGGTTGTTTTAAGGACTTCAAGTTATCATAGCGTTTAGAATAAGCTCAACTCTCTGTAACTACCATAAACTACAATCCAACGGATTAATGTTGGGACTACATGAAGGGACGGAACGTTCGTTTTATCCAAGCTTGAATAAATTGAGATTTATTATCTGGTCCCAAATTTTGCTGGAAGGACCATATTTTAATTTTGGACATGGTGTTAAGGAGCCTAACTACCTTTTCTAGAATGCAATCTTCATACAATTGTGCCGATGTTTTGATACCTTTTTCACAAAAATACGACTCTGTCGCTCCTTCATATCTAAGACCTCACCAAACCATCACTAAAACGGGGCAATGCCCACGTTGCACTCTATTGACTAATTGGGAAGCTTTCTTGGAGCTTCGAACCTAAATACGTTCATTTTGTTTGTCAAATGTTGCTTAGTGGTAAAAAATATCTCATCCGTGAACGAATTTTTTATGCGTCCACCCTTGCATACCGCTTCAATATACGTTTTCATTTCACCGCCCTATTTATCTTTAATTTATCAGTTGAGAAATTACCAGTACTTCTTTATAGGCTGCAAGTCCTATGTCATCTCTTAAAATACGCGACATGGTTAATTTTAATTTCCCGAGATAAAATCATTTGGACAGGATTTCCTTGAACTCTCTTACTGCTCTAACCAACTTTTTTACGATCAGTACGTGGACGGCCAGATCATTATCTGCCAAAAACAGAGGATGTCTCATTATTCCTTTTAATAGCCCTGCACACAAACATTTTATTAACCCAAGTGTGTGGAGAGTTTTAAAATTTGCATTTGTAAAGTAGGTATATTCCACACCTACTTTAAATAAATATTTCAATCACAGCGAGTCTGTTTACGATACCACCCCACTACATTTCAATATCGTAGAATACTGTTCAATGTCTTGGCCCCAAAATGAGAAAACACAATGGACAATTGTATAAAAATTACAGATTCCAAATTCAAATGTAATATTTTTTATTTTTGTTTGTAACAGTATTTATGGCCAGATTAAGTATAATACATAGATAGACATCCATGATATAGGTGGGATTCGAACCTGCCCGTATATTGCTTATGACGCCGGTATTATGCCGTTGATGACGGTTTAGACGCAGGTAATTGTTTTAATTTCTGTTAAACAATGAGATTAAAAATTGTTATTACATGTTCTTGATTTTGCCTGTGGACCTTTTCTGTTTACTGTGGCTGATGATGTACCTCATTGTTTATTATTACTTTTTGACGAGTCCCAATCGCATTTGAACGGTTTTTATAATTATACTGAGTGGGAAGACTGAATTGGGAATGTTATCCCAATTCAGTCTCAAAGTGCCACCGTGTAAATTCATGCTGCAAAACATTGATTTGGGCAACCATACTTTTGAAGCTTTTTTCTTGAGACCTTTGAGGACGAAGAGTTTTGTGAAATCGCAGATGGGTGGATGGGTGGCAGCCCTTATGTTACACATGCTACGTTAGTGCTACGACGTAGCACCTGTTTCACGCACTACATTACTTGTAACAATTTAGTGTTAGCTTTTATTAATTTGTTTTATAGTTTAAGGACACAAACGAGCAGACGGCGCCTTTTTATGAATAACAACGTTTATATAGGTAATAAACATAATTGCCCTCTTTTACTTTTAATTTTCAATTCATATACCGCAAATTCATATACCGCACGAAACGCGACTCACACTTTTAGGTTTATTGGGAGCGGTAGCTGCCACGGTCGTGGCGTAATTATGTAATGCAGCATAACTTTATGTTTACAATATCTTAGCAAATAACTTTCTAACAAAATAAGAAAATTAAAGCGGTGTTACTATTAATCACGTCTGAAACTTATTTTATTTCATGACGGTTGTAAAAACACAGTTGTGTATCGCACGGGCGCGGAGTAACGGGTGATTAGGCATAAATCTGCAGCGGAACTCCGGTCGTTACTAGCGGCACGTCAATATTTAACGGCAAGTTACAACGCTTCACACGCGCGTGTTTGTTGTTACAAGACATTGCACGAATGAAGATTTCAATTTAAGCGCTGATGTTTCACATCATGAGCAACATACACTTTTAAAAATAAATTAAATTATTCTGGTCGGTTTTGAATCTTAAATTTTAGTGTTTAGTGTAAGTATACTGAGAAGTCAGCTTGATTAATTCTGACATGCAAATTAATGAACATCCAATACACAAAATCTTTGTTCTACCATAGCAGAATAGAGCGTAGTATACTCAAATTTAGGAAAAATTACAAAAGTTAACCTCACTTTAATGTAATTTTATATAGAAGCTTAGTCAATTCACTCCGTCAAACTTTCTATACAAGCTCTATCAGTAAAAGAGCACTGACTCGACGCGGTAACGACTTCCGTGGCTCTACCGTTGCAGATATTAAGACCCTTTGGAAGATCACAAGCGCAGAAACGCTTGTAGTATAAAGAGTAATAAATACGGTTAATAGTTTTCATAAATATCATGATGTTAGTTTTGTTTATAGAATGAGGGGAAAACAAGCGATTAAGCTACCCACGCTCATATACACACGCATTACTGCCATGCAGATGCGTTGCACACCTTTACCACCTGCCCTCCAGTAGGCCACCGGCTACTCATAAACTTTAGGTGCTGCGACAGTATAGCTATCTCTTTCCGATGGTGGCAAGTCAGCGTGAGTCCTCACCAGCCGTGCCAGCCCAATTTGGCAGCAAATTGTAACGCAATCGAGTTACGCGCACATGACCTAAACGTAAATGCTTATGGGAGTTGGTACCTACCGACAGGCTACAACTGCTTGTTTCCCCTTATAAAAAAGTATGTCTCTAAGTATTATAATATTGCAAAGAGGAAACACTTGATTGTATGTAGGCTTCCGTTTTCTAAAACTTTATAGACCGTTACGAAATCCTCGATTACGTTCCGAAAGCTGTTGAAAAAATTTCAAACAAAATTATTTAAGATGTCTTAAGTTTACGCGAATGTTAGACATTACAATGGAGTCTAATCCACCCGTGGAATCCACCCGTGGCCATACTTGCTGTGAAGCTTCTGAAACGTCGGGCTAGATAAATTATTAAATAAACCGCGCCAAAATCCGTAAACGCAGTTTTATTGTAAAAAGAAAGTTATTGACAAAATGTGTTACGACATAAAAAATATTAAAAGTGAAAAGTATAATAGTGTGCATTGAAGTTTGTATTCATCGGTCTGTAAGTCTATAAACATGTTCACCCCAACTCAATCGCAGACACTTACAAGGTGATATGGGTATCTAACGTAACCTAGCGCATTATTTATCTAAGTGTTCAGTAGTACTCTGAATTTATTACGTTTAGGAAGAGAAGTGTCATTTCTCGATGCTGGCACCACTGGAGAATAAATTCTATTAGGTATTATAGAGAATATATATCTATAAGGTGATCCGGGTCTTCAGCCTTACCTCGCGACATCTCACTCCGCTCGCTCTCGACGCTAACACGAGCAACCCTTATCAACATAAAGTGTTCAGTAACTCTCTGAATTTATTGAGTTTACGAAGAGATTTGCCATTGCTCAAAACAAAATACCGGTCTGTAGAAGTAATATCCATTAAGATCCAGATGCGGAGAAATTGATGATATTTTACAGCACAAATATCTTTATCATTGTACTTTTACATGTTATAGCATAAATTTAATAATATGCCCCATGCAAAATTGTAAACTTCTAGCACCTATAGTAAGTATGATTTCTAGATGAATGAATGAGAGACCCTTCCCCGTTAAGTTTAAAAATTTGTATTCCGGCGAACTACATTTAATTAAGCCTTACAAATCCTTTCGTCACATGCTAGATATAATTTAAATGGCAAAATCAAACAAAGCTCGAGCAATTTCTCACTTATGAACCTTTTTTTTTTTGTTTTCTATGTGTTCACACAATAACATTGTAGTCTAGTGTCGAATCAGTGCGCCGCAGGCGCATCTGCGTAATCACCATGTCATTTACTGGTACGAGTTGCTGGTCGACACATTAATTGTGACGACAGTTGCTAAGTGGGACTCGTGTAATATCGTCATAGATGAATTACTTGCGTTTATACAGAATGAGTTATCGGTTGCGGACGAGGTGAATTAAATTAAATTATGTGATTGAAGGATTTTACTATGCTGCGGGAAGAATTAAAAATTATTAAGACCAGTCATGTGGTCCAAGATCAGTTTGAAGAGATAAGAGCTAAGATTAGCGGAATTAAAAGTATGCCACTGTCAGAGAAAGTAGCAGATGTTGATGTGATGTCAAGTTACTTTGTAGAGTAGTCCATTATCATAATTAAATGCGACTATAGCAAACATTGATAAACATGCGATTTTATCAGCTGATACGCCGAAAAAAAAATTATCATGATAATACAAAATGAGGGTACTGCGAGCTTGCCGTTGATACCCATAGTGCGCGTAAATCAATTCGGTGAGCAGACAATGTACGTCGGAGCACGTACGAGTATGTCGAATCTGTGTCTGAGCGTGAACCCACTGCTGGTAATAATAACAACGCAGATATGGATTCGGTACGCGCCGCCCAGTCCGAATTGGAAGGAGGAAAGAGGGAGACAGAAGTACATCGTCGTAGCAACTCAAAGAGTAGTTATTGGCATAAGGGGGGAATATGTACGGCGAGTGAAGATCACAACGGGTCATCATTATTTCCTAACGAATGTGCACAAAGACACCTGTGATGCAGATATTACAGACTACATATACAGAAAGACGCAGGAGAAAGTAATATTACGAAAACTCGACACAAAGTAGGGCTAAGAGCATCACAATGTATATCAGTTTTTCATACCGAAGCGTATTCTTAGAAGTCAACATGTGGCCTCAAGGAATTATATTTAGACGATTTGTTCATTATGAACATAGAAAAGTAGCGTAGAAAGCGCCGACGCCGGCCCTACACATGGTCTTTATGGATAACATATATATATACATCATTTGCATTTCTATATTATATATTTCTATACATAATTTATATTTTTAGAAATTTACATGAGTTTTAATTGTAAAAGTGTTAAGCGCTCAACGCAATGTATTAGAGATCTGCGCAAATCTGTAGATCTTATTGCGCTACAAGGACCGTGGTCGATGTCGGCTGATCTATCTTTTTAAGTTGTATTAACGGTGAGTTCGGCTGTACTGGTATGGTGGTGTCGCTATACTTTGGAAAAAGTGTGTATTTCCGGTAGTGTCTGTGGTGCAGTGCAATGATCCGCGTATATGTGCTGCTAAAATTGTGACAACGGAAAGACCTATATTGGTGTGTAGTGTTTATTTACCGACGGACAGAGCGATGAATTTTCGCACACCCTTTTTTGTATCCTCGTGGAAATTGTTTCAGAATTAATTATTTATTAATTGGAAATTTAGAGTACTTTGTGCGATTAACAACGGCACACCTTCCTACATAAACGTTTTACATAAATCTCATTCATGATTATTATTTCTAAAAGGTACAGATCGAATTGGCACCCTTCTTATCCGAAGTCTTGGTTCTTACAATTGAAAAACAAATCTGTGAGGACCGTGACGTAAGGTACATTATTTTATCGGATCATATGCTATTGGCATGAAAATGTGTAGTAGTTGTGTTTAAAAAAATAATTTCACTCTCCTTCTTTTCCATTGGGTTTTGGAGATGATTAGCTTCCACAAAGGACATAGTCTAGGATAAAAAGTGTCCTGAATAAATGTTTGCTATTCTTTTATCGTTGACAACGAAATTGGTGTATCGATTTAGTTAACGCAAAGAGAAGATATGATTCATTGCTTCTGCTTGTCCGCTCTCTTGTGACAATTTCATTTTGTATTTCAAACGCCACGTTTATTAATCGCTCATTTTCATTAATAATTATTAATAATAGTATGTGATGTTATTAAATCAGCAGTAAGCACAAATTCTAATAACCTAACATTAATAAGAAAAACAAAAAGCTTGACAGCTTGAAATATATTTTAATTTATTTAGTGTCACTTATGTTGTCAAGACGAATTTAGCAACATATCCGTAAGTCGATTCAGAAGTAAGCACGGAACAAAGAATACATAATACATGCCATAAATAACAACACCTTCCTTCCGACGCAGTTGGAAAAAAAAGCACAGCGCAGCCGCCAGTTTATGACGCTGTGAGAAGACGTTGTGGTCGTATGTGTTTGTATAAATATCTCAAAAACACTTCACAAGAATTAAAATGACAATCGCGAATAGAAACCAATATAGAGTCACATACTCGTACACTACCGCGAATATTCGGAAGTTTCCAGACCCTTTTGTTATGATCATGAAGTTATTTCATCACAATAGTAGAAAATTTTACAAATAGTGAATGTTACATTAAAATGAGGGTCGTTTTGCCGAAAATTAATTTTAACTTTACGTGTTACGAGGGCGTAGGGCGCAGTTGGAAATATATATTTTCTTCGTCCGTTTGTGTAAAGTAAGCCCTATGTGCGGGTAAGCGACCCTATAACGGCTATCGGGGGCTTTAAGTTCGACCCTGTTATAATACCTTGGAGTTTGTTGATACTCAAATTATTCGATTTGCTCAAGCAAATTTGTCTGTATGAAAAACCGTTGACTTTAAAAATAGGGCTCTAAAATATGGCATTTTGGCAAGTTATATACACTCTGCATTTAGGGACTCAATTGAGTGACAGCTGGGGAGAGGCAGGAAGAGGCGGTTAGTCAATGGGGCTATATAATAAACGTTTTAACTACGAACAGGTCAGTGTGCTCTGAAATATTTGTAATAAAAGATTATTTCCGCAAATCTGTGTTTCCTACCCTTGTCAATATCCCACATATATGTGAATGCTATACAGAAATAATGTTGCCCTAGTCCACGTCATCACTATAGCGATTTGGATTGATAGTGTACAAGTGTGTGCGCAGACACAAGTGCATTCCCTTTTCTCTTAATCTCCTATTCATTACTTATTTAAGTGCAGGACAATTGTAGACAAATACGGGTTGTATTTAAAGAAAATTCAATTTGTTGCATGTAACAGGTTTATGTGTAAATACTTTATTTCATATTTGCTATGTTTAAAAATACAGACTTTTTAGTGTTAAAGACAAATAATTTTGATATTGTTATCTAGTCACGCCCTCCTTCGTTTCTCATTCTCGAATTTACATAAATATACAAAATTATCATTTTGAGGCAAACTCAAGAAATATAAAACTAAACCAACATGTAATTTTTTTTTTAAATTCTACATAAATTGGTTCTGTAAGATTCAAACCGGACACATTCCATCAACAAAAATAGTAAATCTTCAGTAACGCCACAAGTAAAGCAATTAGATGACTCAACCTTACGCATAAGATGAGATATACTTATACATTAAAGTACAATTTCTGGCGTGTACCGGAATCCTTGAGATGTGACAGTTGTCTTCCACAAAATTAGCTTGATATCACTCATTGCTACGCAAGCACCCAACGTGTATTATTTATTGTTGCTTGTTCCATGGTTTAATATTTTGTCTTTTTCTAAATTTGATTCAGTGCAGTGACGTTGTAGACCAATAATATACTTGCACTACATCATCATGTCATTACAACAGATGTCACTATAGCAGATACCTTGCGCAATGCTCATGCCTCGTCTTTTGGAAATGGTTTCAATTCACATTAATGACGTAAATGTACCAGAATTTGGACATTTATGTGCCTTGTTGTTTTACTATTTTTTCATCTTAAAAACCACAGCACATTAATTTAATTGAGTATATAATTCCAGGCATATAACAGCATATCTGGTAGAGCTAAAGTATAAATATTCTAAATGTGTATAAAATATTAAAAAGTGAATAATTTAATCCCTATGGGATATACTCTTGAATCTATCAGAAATCAGCATGAATGAAAGGAAATTAACCGAATTTATCCATGGCATAATTTCGACGAGTTCTATATTTAAAAATATTTAGGTAAATGTTGTTGATGTCCTTACATAATACGAATATTATTATCAATGACAAGTGAATTAACTTCACATTTTTTTTACTGAGATTTACGAATTTCACAATTTTATTATATATAAGAAATACTGCTATGCAATACACGCGCATTGCATAGCAGTATTTCTTTCAAACAGTACCGTTCCGACGTTTTCATTAATGAAAAAAATAAACAATTACTGTTTTCTGGCGGCACTTCAATCAGTTGTTGTCAGTACATCCACCATTGGAAAATAACATCATGAAGAATGTGATTGGGAACTTCGTAGACAAGGTACGTTTAAGCGTTTAATATGTATAATAAATCAATGAATCTTTGCCATATTTCGTGAAATATCCGTACGAGGCTGGGATGGACTACTAGCGTTAAGTATAGATTTAGCATAAGCTTTGTCTTACAATTACTGTACTTGAAAGCATTTAAAACGTTAAATTATATAGTTTTATATCGGATTTTTTCCTTTGATCGCTGTTTATATTGGTTTTAAATTTTGACATTTGTTGCGATAGGCGCCCAGTACTCAGGTGGTGTGTGGCGCGATTCGACCGGTCGAACGTTGGCTTACTAAACTTTTAATTGTAACGGGTTGTTACACGTCTCTTTTAATTTTTAAATTATAAAGTAATTGATAAAGGGCAAATTACTGAAGATTTACTACTTTTGCTGATGGAATGTGTCCAGTTTGAATCTTACAGAAACAATGTATGTAGAATTAAAAAAGAATTTATATGTTGGTTTAGTTTTATATTTCTTGAGTTTGCCTAAATAAATATAAATGATAATTTTGTATATTTATGTAAATTCGTTTGTAAATGTTTTAATTAGGAAATAATATTATTATAAAAAGAATAAGCAATCATAGAACTATCATAGTGCCAACGTTGAAAATTCCTAAATAAAATGAGGACTCGCGGCACATTACAGTGTCGAATAGACAAGAACCACCGCGACTGCCATCAGTGCCGCCCTTGGTGAGGTGCCCCGGAACAACAAATCATCAGGGCACCTAGGCGGCTAGTCAGCCCCCTAAAGGACCGGCTCCACCACCAGAGTTGGGGTTGCCGCGCACTTTAGGACAACCCCACCGACTTTGGGATAGTTCAATGAGATGAAGTTTCTATCCGCGCCCCTTGCCCGTGCGCAAAAGCTCGTCCTCTTGTTGCACTTTGGTCCCCTCTTCCTACACGAGGGGTACCGAGAGCGCGTCCTCCTCCTGTTATTTAGCCCCCTCTTCTTATAAGAGGGGTGGGTGCAAAGATCTCCCTAAGTTCAAATGGTTTCGCTTGGGTTCACCCAAGGCTACTAAGCTCCACCGCCACGACAAGGCTTGAACCAAGGTGAGGCATATCGTGCACTCCTGTAATAATACAATTTTGTATATCAATATAAATGCTCGAATGTTTCTCCGGATCTGTACGACACCATTCAGTCGACAATTCTTCCACGTTACTAACAAGGCAGATAAAAAGACTAAGAGTAACGGGAAGAAATGCAAATGCCCACGTGAAAATTGTCCGGGCGAGAGAAAATACGGCGCGCACGTCTGCCTCGGAGCGTAATTATTTATCAAGTAGCCGCTCGACTCGTGAACAACGACTCAGTATGTCAATTGTGCTATTGAGTCTCGTTTACATGTATTTTATTTGTTAAAAAATTAATTAATTGTTTATTTTAAAAATGATTGGCACTGTGATACAATAACCATCATGACAATAGAGGTCGCGGGATCGAATCCCGCCCAGGCATGCGTGTTTATCCACTTCATATTATGTATTCCTATAATAAAAATCTTACATAATATATTACAACAACAACAGCGCCAGCTCCCTGATGGGAGAGGCAGAGAGAACAGTGTGCCACACCATAATAAAACAGCTTTAACGGATTTTATCACGGTTCGCAAAGTAATTTAAACTCCCAACATTTCAGTAGTTTTACAGCTGGGTGGAATGAGATGACAAATACTCTGTTGTCGTAAGTTACTGAAGGAGCGCCATATGTCACGCTGTTTTATAAAATTTCATCCATTTATGAAAAACATTAAATGAACATATGGTTCGTTGCCTATGGACCTGTAACACTCGATTTACATTCTTTTATTTTCGTAAGTTCTTATTTCACTTATCTGTATACTTCTATAGTAATAATATAAAGCTGAAAAATTTGTTTGTTTGTTTGATCGCGCCAAATATTAGGAAGTATTGTCATTAATTTATAATATTCAAGTTGTGGTTGCGTAAAATACTTTCTTACGATGAATAGGACTGGTTACACGTAGTATTTAACGATCACAAAATTGTTTCAGAAGTACCACAGCAAGTGTTAGGTGAGGCAATTTACGGGAAATCGTTTGTTGTCTTCTGTTATTTACGCTGCTCTTGGGATACATTAACCTATAACGCTCCAAGCTTCATTATTATATTCAATTGTAAACCCCAATGTAAACAGTATATAACGTGATGACATGGGGTACATTTAACAGCATATAAATGATTACCATATACATAATTTTTATGATAAATATCAACATACTTTTTAATAGTGTCGGGGGATAATCGAGGGCGGGACATGGTCCTTGTGGTGTCCTGATGTTATTGAGAGGGGACTCATCCACATTGGGCCATCTCTCTTCCTGATTCTCTGAAAAGAAACAAATATTAAATATTAACCAAATGTAAACAGACTCTAATGTTATTATCGTTGAAAAAAGACAATTTTCGAAATAATTATTTTAAGAATTAGCAAAATGTGCAGAATCTATCGTGTTTAATTATAATATACTAGCTTTCCCCCTGTGACCTTTGGCCTGTCATAAAGAAAAAACATATAATAAAACAACTAATTTATTAAAATTGCTTTAATCATGTCCAAAGATAGACTCTGGAATCAATATTTGTTCCAAAACTTATGGAAATCTGTACAGTGGTTCAGACGTGTGAATCAAGTGACAAACAAATACAGTGTGCTTTGATATATTTCACACTAAACATAAAGCCAATTCTTGTTTCAGCGTTTACAAAATGTTTTAATTTACTCATATATAAATTGTTAAAATAAGTAAATAGATAATAATTCAGTTAGTCAGGGTTCGAAATCAGAGAAGCAATTTTATATAATTATTTGAATATGAGAAATACTATGAGCGTCAATATTACCATAAATATGCTGATTGCTTCTGTGATTTCTCTTCCCCTGTTTACTCTATGGATTGAAAGACTATCGCGCACCTACATTAGGCATGCCCGTGCCAGGATATCGCACTGTACACTAAGTGTAAATTAGTTTAAAATAAATTTTCTTCACTATAAGTTCGATTGAAATAATTTTCCACTAAATCAAGCGGAATGTAGCTAGAAATGTAGTGGAACAGCAATAACTCGATTTGCAGCTAGTTATAACTTAGGCATATCTGTTACAGACGGAAAGCGGATTCTGTAAACTTTATTGGAAATGCCTTGCAGAGGAGAATTAAGTCGACACCACTGGGGACAAGAATACATCACTGCCGTATAGTAATAGTACATGGGGGTAAACGAAAAGTTTTAACATTTTAACCTTTTGTTGAATACTGATGCTCGTAGATATCTAAACGATTGTTATGCATCTGCATATGCATGTCGCTCTTTTATTTCCCCTCAAACACCTGAAACTCACAAACCGATTTTTTGTAGTATAGCAAAACAGGGCAAACGAGCAATCGGAGCTTCTTTACGACTACCGATACCTATAAGCATTCTAATAATTACTATGCCAATGCGTTGCCGTACCTTACTCGTCCCCGCCAATGGGCCATCATCAGCATGAAACAAATCAGTTTCTTTGTGACGATCTCACGTCATTTCATTATCAAAGTAGGCATAAGCAGAAACCCCACCAAAAGTAGTCTCTAAAGCTCAAAAATATAATCTTCTAAGTTTTTGATAGGTTTATTACGCAAAAATGGCATAATAATTTATTGATTTGAACGAAATCTCGCAAACCCACACAGCAGATTGGCCTCCACAGTCCACTATGGTATAGTTCATACACTTCGAAGCTATGTACATCTTCCAAACCTGACCACGTGTTCCGGTATTATTAATTATATCTGACTGACTCGTATGGCAAGAAGGTGACAGGTGGTGATGGTTCATAAATGGTGCCTCAACAGGGTTATGAGGCACAAAGTCAACGCCCAATATAAGAGTCTCGTAACATTGGAGCTCCTTTTTATAACGTCACTTTACTTCATAAAAAAGACATCACTCGAGGTCAACCAGAAGTGCAAAGAAAACATGAGACGGGGGGAAACCGTCAGATATGTTTTTGCTTTGTACTCCACGTGGGACTCCAGGACGTTGCCAATTCCAGAACCAATGGTCCTGTCAACGTATCTTTCGAAGAATGTCCGGCGCACGTTCCGGAATCGATAATACCTCACGACTTTCAGCTTGAGGCTGTGTACTTAAAACTTCATAACCCACCAACGGATGGCGGTACATGTAATTGATATCAAGTAAACCTGTAGCGTTAAAATAAGACCGCTACAAATAGCCCGGGAGGAGAAAAGCAGGGCAACGAGTCGGCATAGTAATTATGCGGATGTTTGTGTGCATCGGTAGTTATTAGACGGTTTCAACTACACGTTTACTCCCTATATAAAAAAATATCTTTACAGTTAGTAAACTCGTATATCTCCCTCAACTTACATAGACCTCGTTTTATTATTAAATTGCACTATTTTGTCAGTCACATTGTTGTCAGTT
>JAFELO010002448.1:0-15208 GCA_017140195.1 Eumaeus atala
TTATATGATGTAACATACTAACCAGACCCACAGATAACTTTGTTATATGATGTCACATACCAACCAGACCCACAGATAACTTTGTTATATGATGTAATATACTAACCAGACCCACAGATAACTTTGTTATATGATGTAACATACCAACCAGACCCACAGATAACTTTGTTATATGATGTAATGTACTAACCAGACCCACAGATAACTTTGTTATATGATGTAACATACTAACCAGACCCACAGATAACTTTGTTATATGTAGTATGTATAACAGTAAGATAAACGATAAGGGGGAGAGTTTAAAAGTGCTGTTGAATAGTACTTAACTTTAATAATATAATTACAATGTGAATATTCACTATCAGGTAAGGACGCTATAACTCTCGACTCTGTTTTTCCGGTACAGGGCGTATGCTTAGTATCGGCTCAATAGTGTCAGTGGCGGCAATCGAAAGATCTAGCGGAGGCGCATTTTACTGGGGTATTTTTCTCTGGGGCGATGTCGGGTCACGGAGGTATTCGTGTTTGCGTGGTTTGATTTTGTTTCTGAAAAATCAGTCAGTCATCGATATAGACTTGTCCTGGTCTGACTGGTCCCAGGGCAGGGGTGTATATGCGACTTGTTTTTTTTTTGTTTTCGGTGCTGTTTTCGTGTCGTTCTGCATTTCGTGTTGGTGTTTTCGGCTGTGTCAGACGTGTTTGGTTTTGATTTCAGTTAGTTGTTTACATCTGATTTTAATTCGTTGAAATTCCTGAGGGAATCATTTCCGTTGTTTTGGTTTTGTTTCCTTTTGTTGTAGTCTTGTTTTCGTTTTCTGTGACGGGAACATGCCGCGGGGGGGTGGGACGAGTTCGTCAAGGGGAAGGGACAGGGATCGCTCTAGGGGGAACTCGGAGGATTTCGAGGTGTTGGAGGATCTTTTCTCACTGGCATATTTACGGAGGGGTCCGGGGACTCCGGTTCGGACACTAGTATTAGGGGCGATGTCGGGTATAGGTCACGTTGTGTGTCCAAGAGGGGCAAGGCGCATATGCTGACTGGAGCAAGGGTGGTGCTGCGAGAGCGCCTATCTGAAGAGAAGGAGGAAGCTTTCGAGGAGGCACTGTGAAAGGGGGCGTTCCTAAAGGAGAAGGAGGGAGGAGAAACACAGATGGCTAATTCTATTATTCTGGAGGATGTCGGTCGATGTGGGGCCTAGGAGGTCATGGTGACGGCGAAGGCCAATCTCAATTTGATTCTTGACCTCACGGGTATATCGACTAATCTCTAGGGGGGCTACGCCTTCAAGATTGAGAGGGAGAAGATCGAGTACCTGGTGGTCCACACGGAAGATAGGGAGCTGAGGCGGCTGAAAGTCGACATCGCGCGGCTGCAGTGGGAACTGGTTAACCTGCGCGAAGAGCTCCGCACGTACAGGCGTGACTTTGAGGAGGCCCGAGAGTCAGGCCCGAGAAAGTGGCTGATTTAAGACTCTCAAGCCTGAGCAACGCGTTCACCGCAGAGCGTCGTGCGACTGCGGTGGCAAAGAAAACTGGAACCCAGGCCAGGACTCCGTGCGCAATTATCGTAAATTCGGCTCGGGCTCGGCCCACATAGAACTCCTGGCGAAAGCGGCCAAGCTCCTCGATGCTAGGAGCGTAACGGTAGCGTGGTGCCCCGTCGCGGTACAACTCCTGCAGGCGCGTCCCAGGCACTGTTTACGGTGTTTACGTGCTAGACACGTGCCCACGTGTCTAGCACGCGCCCCGGTGGCACTGTCCGCAGCACATTGTGCTAACGCTATGGTAAGGCAACGTGATGGGGACATGTCGTGTAAGCCCCCCGTCCAGCACGGGAAAGTTCCCTCTTCCTCTCAGAAAGGGGGAACCGTTCGGAGTCAGACGTTGAGATGGCGTAATGGCTAGACATCTCAGCGTCCTTCTGGCGAATGCAAACTACTCCGCCAGGGCCCAACACCTCTTCCTGCAATCCATGGCGGAGTGGGCGATTGACGTCGTGATCGTGGCAGAGATGTACACCGTACATGTGCCCTCCAGTTCAAGCTGGGCTTCGGAAACCGCCGGCTCAGTGGTGATCGTGGTGCGGCCTGGAGCACCCCCCCCCCTTCCAAGCAAAGCGAGGGGCCGCGGGTACGTGGCGGCACTTCGGGGTGAAGTTGTGTTCGTAGGGGTTTACTTCTCCCCGAACCGCAATCTGGCGGACCTAGAACGGTTTCTCGAAGTTCTAGGGCCGTCGGTACGGCAGGTAGCCCCCCCTCCGGGTCTCCGTGACCGGGGACCTCAATGCCAACTCCACGGCATGGGGTAACCCGGTCACGAACCCAAAAGGGAGGGAGGTGGAGAAGTGGGCGATGGCTGCCGGACTGTCCCTCCTCAACATAGAGACAGTGCAGACGTGCGTGCGATGGTCGGGACGTTCCATGGTGGACGTCACTTTCGCCACCCCGGCCTTCGCACGCAGAGTGGAGGGGTGGAGGGTGTAGACGGAGATGGACACTCTCTGACCACCGCCCTCTAGATCCCTCTAGACGACGCCAACGTTGACGTGAGCCGTTTTCAGCGTTGGACGCTTACTAGGGTCAACAGGGAGCTGGCAGAGGAGGCCGCCATCGTCGGCCGTTGGAGTCTCCCACCGTTATGGGAGTTAGGGGTGGACTAGGCGACTGGTCGGCTCTGCTACGCATGCATCACTACGGTGTGCAGGGCGGCCCTGCCGCTCGCGAAGATTACGTCCCAGCGGTGGGCGCTCTACTGGTGGACGGCTGAATTATCCGGTCTCCGGGCCGCCTGCAACGGTGCCAGGAGGCAGTACACTCGGAGCAGGCGGACGACAGGCTGCGCAGAATCTACGTGGAAAAGGTGATGATCCTGCAGCAGATCATTTGCATAGCCATTAAGGAGGTCCAGCTGGAGCTAGTAAGGGATCTCGAGAGGGATTCCTGGGGCCAACCGTACAAATAGGTGCAGAATAAGCTCCTCGCACAGTCGGCCCCCATCACGGAGATGCTCTAGCCGGACCAACTGGGGGGGATCGTCGGGGTATTGTTCCCTGACACACCCGTGGGCTTCATGTCTCCCAAAATGGTTCGGCAGACGTCGGATGAGGAGAAAGGTCTTCCACCTCCCATCACAGAGGGGACACGGAGGAGATTCTAAGTCGCCTCCAGAGTAAGAACAGGGCACAGGTTCAGACGGGGTACACGGGAGAGTGCTGGCGATCTCTCTCGTGCATCTCGGGGATAGCCTCCGGGAAATTTTTGACCGTTGCCTGCGGTCTGGTCAGTTCCCGAGGGCATGGAAGGAGGGTCAGCTCTGCCTACTTCCAAAGGCAGGGTGGTCCCTGGACTCAGCTTCGTCGGTTCGACCGATGGTGCTGCTGAACAAGACTGGTAAGGCTTCAGAACCGAATGTGGCCTCCCGTCTGGTTCAACGTCTGGAGGAGGGCACGGGACCCGGACTCTCGGAGTCACAGTTCGGGTTCCTAGCCCACCGGTCGACAATCAACGCCCTCGAGCGCCTACGGGTGGTGACGGCGGAACGGGTGTTTCTGGACATAGAGAACGCGTTCAACAATGTACACAACGTGATACGAGGGCCACTTGTCTTCTTTAATGTACCTCCCTATCTCGTGAGGCTCTTGGATGCATATCTCTCCAGTCGCAGGGAGGCTCTCGTGTACCGATCGGGATTCGTAGAGTGGCGGCGAGTCGGCCACGGCGTCCCGCAGGGTTTTGTACTTGTACCAATCCTGTGGGACGTTGGGTACGACTGGGTGCGAAGCCGTCTCCTCCACGGGATGAGTGTCATATGTTGCGCTGATATCATCCACGTGTATGCCCAGTGAAAGGACTACAGGGAAGCGGCGCGGCTGGCCGAGGTGAGCGTTGACCACGAGTGGGTCAGCCGAATAGAAAGGTAAGGGCTTCAGGTCGGACTTGAGAAGGCCGGAGCCCTACTCTTCCGCGGGACCGGCCGCAAGGGGGGAAGGAGAGGGTCAGTTTTAGCCCGCACATCAAATATCTGGGGCTCATCCTTGAAGGAGGGCGGTTTCCTACCATAGCAAAGTGTGGGCCGAAGCGGCCCACACTTTGCTATAGTCTAAATGCAGTAGCCGGTCCGAGATGGATGGTCGTCTCGACATTAATTGAAAAAGGCCTACGTCCAGCAGTGGGTCGACAAGGCCTGAGCATGACGACGATGATGACGCCTTGTACCGGTTCACACACCGAATGCCTTCTTCAGTTATGAAAAATGTTTCATTAACCGAAATTCACACTTTTGAGGAGTGCCAATGGCTATTTTTAATTATAATTAAAGAGAAAATTATATGAAAAACTATAACTTATGTGAACCAAGTGTAAGAAGTGTGGACGAGACCGCCTATCATAAATTATGATCGGCCGGGCCTGTTGAGATGGATTTTCTACATTGTTACATAAAAAAGTAAAAATATTTTTTGTTTTTTTTTTTTTGAACAGACACTAGACAACTAATCCAAGCTACATCTCGTCGCGACATATAATTAAATGCAACAACATTCAAAACTCACCTGCTGCAGGAGAAAGTTTGGTAACTACGCCCCATCTGGACTTCCACTGAAACAAAACAAATGTACGTTAATTTCGTTTATAGCCTTTATGTTTCTTCATCATGCATATATGTACATAATCTATTGAGGATATAATAGAAAAATAGTGGCGAACTTCTGCAAGCGTTGGCCCGGTGGGATCGGCAAAGTGCATCTCACTCATGAAAACTGCGCAAGAAGTATTGCATGCAGCTCGCACGCTATCGCGTATTGTGCAGTCGTGAGGACTGTGTGACCCCCACTTGCCTTTACTCACGTTGCCACGTGATGGTGACGGTGATGACGATGGTAGTTTCGTAATTCTTGCGATTTGCGGGCATCGATAGCTGCGCGTAGTTACACGACCTTAACATTATTTCTAAAACGTTACCTTTTTTTCGGAGGTGCCTTAGGTTTATGATTTTGTTATTATCATCATCGTGGCCATTATCAGTCCTTATCGGTCCACAGCTGGACATAAGACTCTCTCAATGAACGCCAACACGGTCGATCTCCTGCGACTCACATCCGTCCCGGACCTGCAATGGTACGGAGGTCAACTTCATCACTTCCGGTTTTATTATTATTACTACAGAATTATTCATTGGTCATAATTTAATGAGGTAGTGCCGTGCTGCATTATAAGCGGTGTACATTGCAGCTGAATTGGGCCGGCACGACAGGACAGCTACCTCTTGCTCATATGATACCGCCGTATAGTAACAATTTCGGTTTGGTTAGGTTTATGAGTACCCGGTGGGCCGCTGGGCGGAGGCAGAAAAGGCGGGATATACACCAGCATATGCGATAATTTATTGGAGCCGGTAATCATCAAAAGATTGACAAGCCGTCAATCTTTTGATGATTACTATCCCGCTATCATCTTTATATGTTTCGATATCACTGAATCGTTTTTATTATAAATCATTAAAATCATTTACCTAAAAATGATGTGCAGCACTTACTTATTTTTACCAATACGTCAATGGAGGAACGTTTAGTGGCAATAAAAGGTTGGGGAATGCAACGCCATTAAAAATAAAGGTTTTCGCGTGCGGCTTCATATCCTCCGAGGTGCGTCCGATGGAGCGCGCTCGGTACAACACGCGAGCGCCGAGCAACATCTTATTATTTACCATCATCACGCTCCTAGCCCCGTAAATATTTATTTTTATAGTATTAGGGGGCAAACGAACACTCGGGGCCTTTTCATGCCTAACGACGCACATATAGACGTCTATACATCCGCATAATTATTATACAGTTGTAACATAGCCTTTCCGCCCTATTTTCTAATGGGCCACCGGAAATGAGACATTAAACTGTAACTTTGCGGCGGCATGATATGAGCGAGAGGCGAACCTACTCGTTCTAGCCAAATTGGCCCGGCGCGACCGAGCAGCGACACAGGACACTACCGTAAAATTACAACTACGTCATCGAGTCCTGTGTGAGTAGCTTGTGGCCCATTGGAGGGAAAGAGGTGAGAACGGGATCGCATGTAATAATGCGGATATCTTCGATAGTCGTCAAAAGGCTGCGATTTCACGTTAGCTCGCTATATGAGCTCCCTATATGTACTATAAAAACCCTGCCTTATTTCTTTGTCCTGCGTGTTCGCTACAGCTCGTCGCATGCGTCCTGCCGGAACAAGCACTAGACAAATCGCCTGTAGCCAACGTTACGGTAATAAAATTGGATATTTTACCGCAGGCCAGCGCACGCTCGCTTATCACTCCGGGCCGCTACTTAAACTGTGCTCCTGTTACACAACCACTCTTATCATGACGTAGTGCCACGCTGTATTGCAGCTGGAGTCGGCATGACCGTGGTGGA
Source organism: Eumaeus atala (assembly GCA_017140195.1). Taxonomy (NCBI): domain Eukaryota; kingdom Metazoa; phylum Arthropoda; class Insecta; order Lepidoptera; family Lycaenidae; genus Eumaeus; species Eumaeus atala. The sequence goes on from JAFELO010002448.1 coordinate 6,404, forward strand.
GGTATCTCTCGCTTTTATTACAAAAATGTAAAGTGACAGCTGCGCTGTAGAGTTTCGTCAAATATTTCCAATGGCACACTTGAGGGGAGAAGGAAAGGATGATATCAGGTCTTTGAAATTTCTGTGGATGCCTATAGGCCCGCATGTGCTTCAACTGCTCATTTTTCACCTCACTTTATTGTGTGGTGAGGCACCCCGAAGCAACACATCATCTGAGCACCTCGACGGCTATTCATCCGACCTAAGGGACCGACGCCTCCTCCACAGCATATTTGCTCCGCACCACATGACATCCCCGCGAACTTTGGGACAGTACAATGGGGTCAAGTTCCCGTCCTCGCCACTGGCCCCGTGCACTTTTACGCCTGTTGCTCTGATGTACCCTCTTCCTATGAGAGGTTCACAAAGAGCGCCTCCTAATTCTGGTCTTTATACCTTCTCCCCGTCCTCCACTTTTTTCTTATGAGAGGGGTGCAGAAGGCATCCCCCTCGTTTCAATTGGCTTTGCCACAACAAGTCTTAGGCAGCAGAATTATTACCTGCTTTAAAATGTATCAACGATTATATAATAATTGTAAAGTGGTTTTATTATATCAATAAATAAAGGGAAAGGACAACAAAACGTATGTATAGATTCCATACGAATATTTCGTAAGCCGCTTGGTCCTGTATAGTACTGTATAGTAGAGAATGTGTAAATTAGTTTACCACAAAAAAATTGATGTAATTCAGAAATAGTTTAAAAAGCTTTCAGCTTCGCCCTTGAGGTTAGGCGGTGGTAACGTAATCTCGAATGCAAGCTCTTCATGAAGTCAGAAGTCATTAACAAGTTCTGTTTAACACTTCACGTCCCACAGTAAAATGCTTTAATGATGTCTTGGGTTGACGCGAATGTTATGCGCACATGTACTTTATAAAAAGTGTACTTGTTAGTTTTATAACGAGATGGGCTAGTGACAAGCGTGTTGGCAGATTGTGTTGTACTGGCAGTCCGTCCCGGCTTCTTTTTAGAGGAGGGCGCCATAGGAGCTGTCGTAGACTGTAATAACTACCGATGCACAAGACTGTCCACGTAAATGCTGTGCCGATGCACAAGACTGTCCACGTAAATGCTGTGCCGATGCGTTGCGCCCCAATGATCCCAATGGATGACCGGCTACCCAAAAACCGCACGATACGTGACACTAAAAATGTCACTTTACGGCATCATGTGTACGAGAGGTACCTCCCTGGTCGTGCCGGCCCAATCTCGCTGCAATGTAGCATGGCACTATCTATTGCTTCGCTCGGATATGTCACAAAATATGGCAAATAATCGTTGATTTGACCATATTGAATCTGTTATTCAATATTTTTATTTTACCAGCTATTATTTATATATTATCACCCAACTGGAGTTCCGGTCGAACAAATTAACCATTTCAATTATCAGTACGCGGCGCGGCTTTGCTTCTGATTTGTTTATGGTCGCGCTGGACGGCTATATGCGGTGCTGATTGCATCACTTGAAGTCTAATAATGAACGTCAGAAGAACAGATGTATTTAAGGTAATTTTGTAAAAGCTGGAAGCTTTTATATTACTTACTTGCGAATTATAATACCATCATTAGGTTGGTGTCTCTCTAAGGCAAACAATATAAACTCAACGAATTCACTTTAAGAAACTAAGGAAGGAATGACGTAAGACTTCTTGTCGCTGATGTATTGCAGATAAATGGCACCAGTTGAATCGGATCGCCATATTTTTCTCTATCACCAAAGAAAGACAAATAACACTTTCACCGTAAACGTGTATAGAATTACAAATGTCACGAAGTACACAAGTTTTTTAAAAGTATAAAGAGCATTTAAAATTTTTGCGTGTAATTTCGAAAGTAGTAGAATATAAGTTGTTGTCTGTGTAGTTAGTTATTTATGCTAAGAGCTTGCTAGTGTTTTAAAAGTAACACTGTAGAGTCAGCAAACATATTACTTTTTTTTGCTCGTGATGTAATTGTCGCGCGCCGCTGTGAGCCGAGTGAAACAAATAAAACACTACACAACAGTGCACTAGAACACCGGTGTCTTTTCTATAACGATTTTAACTCAAACTATCAAACACAATGAGCATTTTTAACTTCAATGCGTACTGTCAATTCATAGCTGTGATATTGGAGTGGTACCTATTTCTCTATTTCTAAGTCTCGAAGGTCTACCTAACTAATCGAACGTAAATATTTTTTTCTCGTTAACTGTAAACAGTTAATGGTTTGGGACAAGTAAGACATAACAGCATATCGCATTTGAGTACCATCGACTTCACTAGCCGGTTTAAACTTAGCTATTCCATGTTATGAGATACTTAACATTGATGTGAAGTTGATATATTGCAATCGAATTGGGTCGGCGTAACCCGGTAAGTACTTCTTCTCTTATCATTCATTTTCTTGCGTTGTCGGTCCTAATATCTCTATGTATGCTTTAAATAGAGACTAAACTAGTAGACTTCGTTTTCGCTAAACGTTAAAAGTCAAAGTCATTTTTCATTATCTAATTGTTGCCAATTTGTGCAAGTCTTTAGGAACGAATGAAACACTTTAGGTACATCGGAACACCGGTGATTTATCCTGAGCTTGCTTGCCTCGTTAATGCATTTACTGTCAAATATAATGACCCTATTAATTACTTTAATAATAAAAATAATAGTCTCTAGATAGATGATGGTTAGAGACTGGTATATTGTTTTCGAATTAGGCGAATATGATTCGAATAATACCTCTCTTCTCCTCTACTCTCCGTTTCTCTTTCGATATTTTATTGGCTTCCTAAACAAGCTCTACCTAAAGACTAAACAAGAATAAAATCGCCTCTTAATGTTAAACATGAACATTCAGAGAGATTGCTCGTGATCTAATTGTCGCGCTTCTGTGATTCGAGCGAAATAAACAAAACACTACACGACGGCGCATTAGAACACCGGCGACTATTCCATCGATTTTACTAACTTGTTTAAACTTTTACATTACGTTTACGTTTTTGTAAAGAGCTTTTCAACCTTTAGGATATAGTTACGTCGTGAATTGATTCAATGCCGTCCAATTTCACAAATTTAATCGTTTTGTCTCTTGATTTATCTATCCCTCTTCTACTAAATAAAATCTACTTTGAGACTAACTATTATTATCACATATTTTATATCACACATTATATAGATAGTAATGTCAAAATAGACTCTAGTGCTACACTTTAAATATTATTTAAAAATAATTAGTATTCTTGTTATATTTTACGAAAATTTAATCATAGCTGTGCTTGATAGTTACCACTAGGCAAAAGCTTCTGTCACATGGTAGAGCCATGCTACATTTCGACCGATCGAATCGAGGCATGACCGGGGGGCACCTCTCGCTCATGTGATACCGCCTTAATCTGATCGCTATGCTATCTCGTTTCTAGATAAATAAAGAAATAAATGGATCTTTATTTCCAAGAATACAGAATGCAGATGTTCAGATTTCATCATTTCAGCTCTTGACGATCGACTGCTAGATATAGGCCCCTTTCAATGAACGCCAAGACGACCGATCTCCTGCTACTCGCATCCATCCCGGACCACCTACTGCACGAGATCGTCTTCCCACCTGGTGAACAGTCGACCAACACTTCGTTTTCCTTAACGCTGCCTCCACTCCAGAACCTTACAGGCCCATCTGCCATCGGTTCCACTGAGTGTGTGACCAGCCCATTGTCACTTTAGAAACCTTATTCGTCGGGTGACATCGGATACATTAGTTCTCTGCCTTATGAATACGCTACGAATTCTGTAGGATAGAGAAACACCCAACATGGTACGTTCAATAGTCCCTTGAGCCACCGCAAACCTGCGGACCAGTCCTAAATTAAGAGGCCATGTTTCCGCCCTGTCAGGTCATCACGGGGAGACCGCATTGATTGAAAACTTTTGTCAAGACAAGGCGACGTAAGAATGTGACGAAGGTTTCAGAATGCTACCCAACCCAACTGAATCCTTCTATCGGCTTTCTTCTCGAAGTCATATCTATCCATTTGCAATAGTTGCCCGAGGTAGACGTACTCGTCTAAGACTTCGAGAATAGCACCATCGACATTGACCGGCTAAGGGAGAACGTGTTTGTTGGACATGACCTTTGTCTTATCCAAGTTCATTCTAAGGCCAATACGTCGGGAGGATCTATATAGGCTGTGCAACATTTCCCGCAAGCTCTCCAACGATTGTGTCCAGATGTCAGAAACTATTAAAAGTACTCGAAGATTTGTAACTATTTAGTTGTTCCGTTTAATGCAAAAAGTATTTGTAGCATCTTGCATTTATTTTATTTTGGTAATATAAATAATGTAATATTAAAATGTTTGTGTATTGTAATTTCTTATGTTACAATACTTGCAATTTTATGAATACAGGGCGACCTGTTGACCATATTGCACGAGTTGATATTTACTATATCATAATACTTAAGATCATACCACGCGTAGAGAAAATGAGGCGTTACGAGATAGCTTCGCGTACGCTACATAAAGATAATTTGAGTAAAACCGTGAGTTAAGACTAGTATAGGAACAGAACGGCGTCGTTATTGTGCGTCGCCCTCGCATTATAAATCTGTTACCTTACGCCTCACGGTGAGGGGTACGCACATCGACAGCGTATTAAAAGTAGACACAATATTAATTTATACAATAGCATTACGATGACATGGTACAATAGCATGACTTTAGAATGCAAATGGTTTTAGAGATATATCCATAGTTTTATTCGGCATTTCTTCGGTTGTAAAACAAAGTACCTAATATGTTTTATATGGGTTCTAACGTTTAAATGGAAAATTTAAAAGACTGGTTTTTCATAAATAATTACAATTAAAAATTATATTTGGAAACAATCAAAAGTAACAAGGAATAATTTATTAATTTGAATAATGTTTTGTGCGAATTGATAACTTTTAACATTTATTTTATTTTTTAACAAATAGATTTTATATAATATCGTTGGTTTTATACTAAGCTACAGGTAAAATTATGCTTTATGTTCATGCAATAAGAGTCATTTCTCCTATTCGATTAACATAAAAATCATTGTATGCAAGTTATCATTCGGTTCATTTGTTTTTATCTTCACGTTTAATATGTCAATGGAGGAATCACTATGCCTACTGGTAGGAACTCTTTTAACGTGACGATAAAGCAGGCAACACATGAGCATTTAGGTGTGGGGTTGTCTATGGACACGGTGCTCATGAAGGCTCTCACTACTCATTTGCTCCTATGTAGTATAAAAATAACAGCATTTACCATGGGTTTCCAGGTCTCATAATTTTTGACCAAGCCCTGTTAAAAAAATCTGCGTAATACAAAATGATCCAATAGCTACTTCCCCCGGTTTCCCCATCGCTACCTCTTTCCCAACCGAATTATTTTGTAAAAAAAAAATATTTAAGAATTCTCCATTTCTTTAAGAGTGTTCAATAAACCTTTTCATAGTCCTGCAGTCAAAGTAGACGTCGCGACTGCGTATCTGTGTCAGTTATTCATGTCACGGGCGGGCGGCGCGCTCTGATCATTGAAACCAAATGTTTGCCGTTGACGTTTAAAAAGATGGAGATAACAAACGATACCCCTCGTTGTTTGAGATTCCTTTGTAATTAATATTTGTGGTCGTTGCGACCGTTGTACGCACGAGATCTGAATCATGATTGTATACACTCCTCTCTGCTTCATAAACAGATAATATTGCTTAAACAAAGAGTATCCTTGGCATGTCTGCCTCGGGATCTAGTGGTAAGCATATTCAACCACAGCCGTCCTGGGCTCGAGACGCGCGTCCGACACGCTTCCGACACGACAAAGTTTCCTTGGGATTTTTCCAATTTCTAACAACAGACTGAAGTCAGGAAGTTGAAGGTGACGACACCGCCGTACTACGGAGAGCTCGTAAAGCAGCCAGTCCTGCGCTTGATTTCTCTACTATTATGTCGGATTACCCTTCCATTAGAATAGGAGACTAATGCTCCAAGTGTGTGCAGCTGTACCCGCGCACACACGTGCGCACTATGATGTGCAGTTTGCTAGTCCTTGTTGAGATGGCCGGTGGTAGACGACACTGGCCTCAACGACATTATTATTATTATTATCCTTTATAAAGATACACATCACATGATGAAGAAATCATAAACATAGCAATGAACCATACATTTTTGTGAGGCGGTATTTTTGCTACATTATAGCTAAAATGAAATAGCTGAACCCGATATTACCTCTCGCATACATAAATCAAATATAAGGATAGCTCTTAAGTGGCATAAAGTGAAGGCAGGAAAACAAGTTTAGATATGCAAATGTTTAGCAATCGTCTATACAAACTAAAATCGAGATGTTTATTTGCGCACGCAATAAGGAAGACAGACTATAATGATTGAAGTCTTAATTTAAATTGATTAGGCAATTAATTAAAAAAATGATTTGTTATAATGATATTGGACTGAACTCAGCAACTCCTATAAACAAGGGTCTCTAATTCTAAGCAGAAAACTATTTCCCAACCACGGTACTGTAGCATCCAGTAGACTGTTTATGAAACCACTTTAAACGATTTTCTTTAAAGCGGAATCGATTGATACAGGATTATCGGCCCTATTCCAGCGAGAGAGCGTCGCTAATGCTATGATATTTATCGGCACAATAAACCGTTCTCCACGCACCCACAATAGTTACAATTAAGTCGCCTCACTTTCTACTGTGACCCCCGGATTAAGCGGTTAATCCTATCCTGGCCCTCTTAATAAAATAAAGTGAGTACACACCGATAGCTAAGATTTATGAGCTTCTATATACACGATATAGCGACATTGTACACATTAAATATTTTCATATAAAAATATTGTAATAACAAGAGTTCTATTTAGAATTTCTATTAAGCGAGAGAGTTTATTTTACTGAGAACAATATCAGACGTTTCTAGAGCTTGATACAAAAATACTTAAGGTAAATGTAACAAATCATTCAAAATCGTCATTTTAACATGACTGATAGTATTCGTTAAAAAATTTAGTGAGCAACACAACAGTTGAGGGGAATGTCATTTGAAAATCTGATCAGTCGGTTTACTTCGTAGGAATTCATTTCCAAAGACCATAGCTGTTTGTAGATTTTGCCCTAAATATTTTTCGCAGGACGCACGATTGATATACAAAAAAATGCAATTAGAAAGTTTAGGCCAAATCAAATCCTCAAATAATTAATATAGCCAATATTGCTACAGTAGTGCCATAGATATAATATTTACAGCTTAAAATAGTATAGCTCGTTTAATTGAAACGCCCTTAAGTCTCCAAAATGTTAATACTTTATTGAAAAACCTTCTTAGCAATCGCGAATGGTCTCCGAATTCCGCTAAGCTTAAGACGGCTTAATTGAATGTATGGATTGCTTTCAAGCAGATTATTAGGGACGGTATTTTGTATACAAATAGTTATTGGGATGTGTTGGTATATTGCTGTACCATTATATGCCTTTTGTAGCTTATGTCATAGAGGTTTGGCTTATAATTGGAGGCTTATATTAGTATGTAATATTTGCAGATTAATGATTTAACAGTCATCATCACTTTTCTCAGTCATCTGTTGAGTATATCTTTTTGGTATGAGGTAGTACCATGCTAGATGACAGGCAAATTAGACCGGCACGAACAGGGAAGTGCCATAGAAAAAAATATTTTACGTAACTGTTGCTCTGAGATATCGCCACAAAATGACAGCTACGTTGTCGATTTTCGTGCAATTTGTCTGTCAGATATAACCCAAGAGGAAGGAAGATCTCTCTGCACAACAATTATGTGGATATTTATGGGTGCTGTTAGTCATCAAAAGGCTCCGACTACTCGATTCTCTTCTTATACTATAAATATATTTCCTAATATTACTCGTGACACAATTGAGCTTTTGTTAATTGAACTTTCCGTTCGTACAGCCCGTCTTTTGCTGACTACTTTGATCCACTTAAGGAATCTGTTAATTTACACAGTCCTTGTTGCGACCATATCATTATTATGGGTGATTTCAATACTTGTCTACTAAGACATGATTTTAGATCTCAAAAATTGCACACCTCATTTCCCCTTTTAAAATGCACATTAACCTCTATCAGCAACTCATTTTCCACCTAATTCAAATCCTTACCTTTTAGATCTGATTTTTGTATCCCAACCTTCTAATTATTTCTCGTGGTCATCTTTCAGCTCCGTTTTCTTATCATGATATTTTTCCTACTGTCTTCGCGCACCTAACGCTACAGGAGGTACTATAATATCACGTAGTCGCGCCTGTATAAATATAAATAGCTGGCGCAGTGATTGCCCGAGGTAGACGTACTCGTCTACGACTTCAATTTACTCTAGGAAGTTAATTGGAGTCACTTGTATGATGCAACATCTATCGACATTAAAGTTGATATCCTCTCTTCCTTAATAACCACTATTTATAATAAGCACGCTCCAAGTAAACCCATTCGTTTAAAGCGTTTGCCAGCTCCTTGGTTCACTGCTGAGATTGAAAATTTAATGATTAAGCGAAATAATGCTAAACACAATTGTAAGCGATTTTCTTCAGAACTATACATGAACGCGTATAAAAAGCTGCGCAACCTTAGGCCTTACCTTACCTAAGATGGCCTTAGGATGAACTTGGACTAGACAAAAATCATGCACAACGAACACGTTCTCTGTAGGCTGGTCAACTCCTATAGTATTATTCTCACAGTCATAGGTGAGCGGGATATTGAACATGCTATATTGG
>JAFELO010002448.1:15366-30658 GCA_017140195.1 Eumaeus atala
CACTAATACTATTTTTTGGGTGTCAGGTGAGTAGGTTGGTCAAAAACACAGGTTTACATGTACTCATGCCGACAGATATCCGATAATACTACAAGAAGATGAAATACCTACTAGTCAACCGTCGGTCAGGAAGTTACATCAAATTATAACGCAAATTTGTGTTTATAGATCAAAGGTGGGTAGTAATGGGCTGGTAAGGAAACAATAGGGGCCGTTAAGCAGTAAAGCGCATTGCAGATGAAGCGGGAAGGCGTGAGTGAGGATTTACTTCACCCAAGTCTAGTAGCGAGAAATATATATTCCATGTAATGTACCAGCCATGTTCAGTTAGTGCTTTGAGTCTTAACTTGTCATTAGAGGAAGTTTGGAACTCCTACTTAAAATTCATACGAGGCATCAAATTTCATGCCTTTGCTTTAGCAGGAGTGGTGTTACTGTATTATAACCGAATTGCAATAAAATCAGTGTGTGGTGCCTCTCGCTCTAAAACTACGAGATGTGGCAGCTATATTTGTGTCTTCTGACGCCTGTGAGAGCGGTATTTCATGTTGCAGGGTGTAACGAATGCAATAAGTGTGGTTGTGATATTCTTTTTTTATAGAACAGAAGGAAAACGAAAAATCGGAGCCTTTTTTACGATTACCGACGCCCATGAACATCCACATAATTAATTAATAAGCCGATGTAGTATCACGGTTCATCAGAAACGTGATAATGAAGATATCACTTTACGGCGGTATTATGTGAGCGAGAGGTACGTCCCCGGGCGTGCCGGCCCAATTCAGTTGCATAGGAGGATGTAGGGTCATGCATGGCACTACATCCCTATGCAGCATAGATATTTCAATTTTTGAAATATTTAAACTTTTTGGAAGTATTGCAAAGAATCAATCAACACACACTCATAACAGTGTCGTATTCGGAACTGTGACTAAAGACACAAGTCGTCGAGGGACGCACTTAACCACTATATAACACGGCGCGGAGCAATTTGGCGCTACATCGACCCCGCTACACTCACCCTCCAATTTATTGAACTCGTCCGTCTTACCCTGAAAAAGGGTCTTAAGATTCTTACAGATCTCGCCGACAGTTTGGCTTACTCGGAATTATATAGAGCGGACAGCTGTTAATAGGTTTTCTGCAGCATTTGTATAAATTTAAATAAACATATTCTTTTACATTTATTTTAACAGTAAGATGTTTCTGAACAGTGGGTAGAATTAATTATCTCAAACTGATAACTTATGGAGAATTTTAATATATCGTTGGCTATGCTTTATATAAATAGACAGCTATAAGAATAATCAGGCGACGAATAATTTACAACAAGAATGACAACACATCTTCAAGTGTGTACCCTAATGGGTTAGGTAAAACAAACGGATGCGACATATCCCTACGTACCTGCCTTGCCTCCTCCATATTTATAACTCTCTTTCTACAAACACGGCGGTTTTGAAGACTCTTGCCACCACCGTCGGACATTACCCGATCAATCTGATCATGGTATTCCTCAGTGTTGTCTTGGTATTCCTCGGTGTCTACATGCTTCCACATTGGCATTGTATGTCGGCATTTTAACCTTTGATGTACATGTACAAGCCAACGCATGGGAGTAACTCAAACAATCTTTTTTTTTTTTTTTTTTGACGTGGTAATGGTAATAAATGGGGTAATGTATATACGCGCCTTTACTGGCTAGGTGTATGTGGGGTTCACCTATGCTGTGTGGGGATCGCGGCACATTTCAGACTGTACAATTCAGACTCCACCAAATTTCAGACTGCGCAATGGGGTGAGATTCCCATCCTCGCCCTTTGTCCCATACTTAAAAGCGCCTATTATTTAGTCCCATTATCTGTTTTTTCAGGGGGGTTCTGTTGTTGTAGGGGGACAAACGAGTGATCGAAGCCTTACAACGATTACCAACGCCCATAATTATGCCGATGCGTTGCCCTCCCTTTCACATCCCCGGCTCTCCCAATGAGCCAAATAAGAGGAATACCGTCAGTATTTGTCATACAGGCTCTTGGCAATTTAAACATATTTCATATTTTTGATGAATTAAAGATTATATACATTTATGCAACCTTAATCTGGTGGAGATTACAATATTATAACATATAATAGCCAATATAGTAGTTCGTTACATAAAACATTAGGACTACTTTTGGTGATGAATTTTTAAAAATACTTTTTTAAATAATACTCAGAAGAGGTAGTGCCATGCTGCATAGAAGGAGGTAGATCCATGCATGGTGCATGACACTAGATCCTCCTATGCCACGGAATTGGGCCTGTACGACCGAGGAGGTGCCTTTCGCTCATTTCATACCGGCGTAAAGTGACAACTTCGCTGGCGAGTTTCATGCGGTTTGTGAAGCAAGTGGTTCATGGGGGGAAAGGAGGATTACACATCAGAATTGTAATTATGTGGATGTTCAAGGGCGTCGGTAGTCATAAAAGGCTCTGATTTCTCGTTTACCCTCTATTCAATAAAAAAAATATATAAAACTAAGAAAATGTTGTAACAGCTCCGTGCATATATTTCATTCGCGCGACTGCTGAGATATCTGCCATCAAAAACGTATCCGGAATAACAGTGCAGCCTCTCACTTATCCCAACTTCAGACTGTTTATTGCTGTTATCGGCAGAATAGCCGAACATTTGTACATAACTTTACTCAATCGCCTCTTCGGTCGTGTTATTTTCCATAGAACTATTTTCAAATTTATTATTTTTACATTTATATTAATATGTCTACATCTGACACTAACCGATTTGATCCTTGTTTGTCCCACTGCTGGATGCGGATTTCATCAAAATCAAGCTTTATCGTTTGACCTTTATAATCTAAAGGTCGTGGTACACTAATGTGCTGGTACTGCAACCAAGTTGCGGACCGGAAATTATCAAAATAATTCATTAACATAACATAAGAACCAGACTTGGGTCCCAATATGAACAGTTACTTTTTATTGATCGTCAAAAGAGATTTTTTCCTTAATTTCTGGCTAGCCACAAAAATTGTCGCTTTCTTAATAAAAGTTAGTTATTAATTTATTATCCTGTAGAGTATATATGTGTAGGAAAAGGTAGTGCCATGCTCCATAGCAGGAGGTAGTGCCATGCATGGTGCATGACACTACATCCTCTAATGCAACAGATTCGGGCCAGCGCGACCGGGGAGGTATTTCTCGCTTACATAATACCGCCGTAAAGTGGCATCTTTTGTGTCGTGTTTCGTGCAGTTTGTGAGTAGTCGGTTTCCCATTGTATGGGGGAAAGAAAGGCAACGCGACATAGTAAGTATGTGGATGTTCATGGGCGTCGGTAGTCTTAAAAAGGCTCTGATGTCTCGATTCTCGTTTGCTCCCCATTTCTATATATATATATATATATATACGAACCGAATTTAAAAAAAATGCTTTTATACCATTTGCAGGTACTCTTCTTTATTCGAATACACGAACTTCACAGATACCTAATAGATTATGACTCAATATAGAAATAAAAGAATTTGTCGTGCGGATCCCATTTAGGGATCATTAACTTTCACCGCAGGGCACTAAAAAAACCCGAAACTTTAGTAATAAACATCGATATAACATAAAACATAGATGCTATCTGACGCTTATGTGTTAAGTTCTAGAACGGGAGTATGATTCTCACATTAACGGGTCGAAGACATTTCCTAATGAGCCGTGATGGCCAATTACCCGAGAGCGTGGAGCGAGGGAGGCTGGCGGCAGTTTCAACCAGTTTTCTTTTATTCTGTTTAAACGTCCACTCCTCATTATTGTTACTGAATAAGATACACGCAGGTATGAAACGTATTGGTGCTCGTACTCATGCGGAATTGCAGCAATGAGTAAAGAAGTCTTATTATAATAGAGATAAAGGGAAATAAATTTTTATTGCACACAAATTTAAAATGCTAACAAATATCTAATAATTCAATATATGTCTTACAATTATGATCGTGACATGTGTAGACAGTTCATTTGTTTAATCTAATTTAATTATTAATGTTTATATAACATATTTAAAAACGTTTCAAAAAGAGGGTAACATGGTTCGAGTTTATGTATGTATTTAGTTTTCTAGTTTCCCTGTTGCAGCCTGAATGCTGTCACTAATGTTAAATACCTAATAGGTGATGAGGTGTAGTTAGATTTATCACTCACAATCAGCACTGAATATATTAAACTACTATTGTAAGATATTATGTTTTCAATTTAATGTTATATTTATTGTAAAGCATACAACAGGTAAGTGCTATCGGATTGTGGCGTAGTTCCTATAACATTAAACTCATTTATCTATATCTTGTATCTCCACGGCGATGACATAAGAAACCAATTCTGAGGACATGTACGGGGCCAGTTAGCATTTGTCATGAAGACAGTTCGGTAACGCCTTTTAAAAATTGAGTGTATGTTTATACTGTTAGCTGAGCGTAAACGATGCCACGCACTGACTCAAGGGCGTGTAAGAGTATGTTTTTTTTATAAGAGGGCATCAGAGCAGTCGAAATCCTTCATGCAAATAGACAGCCATATACTTAAATGATCAGTAGTTTTGTTGTCTCTTCTCATCCAACCCTTCCCATGGGTCACCGCAGTCTCGTAAGCCAAAAGAACGGCGACGCCACAACCAATTTCTCGTTTCAGTTTCATATTATCAACTGATATTGTTTGTAGTCGAACGTAGTCAACCGAACACCATCCTGTTACGATAAGCTTATAGCTCTGCTGTAGCGTTTTGAGCAGTAGCAGCGTTGTGTGTAGCAGGTGGTTTATTTGGGATTGATGGGATGACATCGCTACTATATGCACATGTTTATGGGCATCGATAGTATTACAATGGCTCCGATCGCTCCCTTTGTGGACAACATTTTCCTTGATAACGATTCCTAATTAGTTTGTGAAAGTTTCGCTCGGTGGGGTAAAGTTGACGGTTTGTCACATTTTCTCGCTCGCAGGCTCCGCCCATACGGAACATTACATAACTTGGAATATTACTATGATACCATTCTTTTGCGTGCATGCAGCTATCGTTACAAGTTTACAAGAAATTATGACGTCAAAGAAGAAAAAAGAAAGTGCGACGGCTGCTACAACATTGTTCCGTGGAATATTTTCGTGGATCGGTATATTTACGTGAGATAAAAGTCTTTGCCAGGCTTAGTGGGGAACTATAAATCTGGCATCTTCACTTATCACATGCCCCTTGTACACGTTCAGCTAAACACATACACCCCCCCCCTAATAAGGGGGGCTATTTAACGAGCAAATAAATACGTTATCGAGTACCGGCAGGATAGCGCCCGCATGTTGACCCCACGTTTGTGCTTGCTATCGATCTCAGACCCGTGTTGTGGTGGAAACATATCTGTAAACGTGAACATCGGCATCAGCACCGTTCACTTACGTGCTTTACGTTACGTTAGATTGAGTTGGTATTTTTTTTAAATACGACTGACATTTCAGTACCCAAATGATACATTTCTGATTTTCACAAAAATACATCTTTCAATATTTTAACACAAATTAGATTAATATTAATTCTATTATGTTAAAGTTCGTAATTAACACTCGCTGCAATTAATGACATCCAATCATTAGAAAACTTTGTGTGTCAGCTCCAACTCGCTGTTAGAGTACCTCTTAAGATTGAACATGACACTGAACTAAAACGTAGGCAATGTGTAAGCGTCATGAGCGCAAAATCACTCATGTGATGTGTCACACCGTGCGTCTGCAATTGTTGCAGTGCAGGTATATATTATTCGAAATAATAAATTATTAATATTGAACAGTAAGGAGACGTGGACAGAGAAACGTGTTCCGTGATAACCTGCGGCCGCGGAAGGCGATAATGAAATTCGACGCTTTATTTTTCATAACTCGCGCTACCAAATAAATATGAACAAAAAGGAGTAACGATAACATCAACCATCATTTAGGGCTGCCGCATTTAAGTAATTAACATTAAGCTATTTCATTCTTATACATCAATAATGAAATTAAGTAAATAGCTACATTTTCTTCGGACGGACAAAAGACTCAGAAGTGGGCTGCCACTTCTGAGTCTTTTATGGCCAAATGAAATCAGCTCTCCGATAAATATCTACAGTCTATAATTGCATACACCGAAAATAGGACAAGATGGCGCTAGATGGTCCAGGACAAGTGGTTCATCGAGGTCCTGGCTGCTGAGGCATTGAGTATAACGGCACAACTAAGACGATAATTGTAACGAGTCCTAGAACTCTTGATGTGTTATGTGATGTGTACCTAAGCCGTTCGTTGTTAGAACCATCATCTATTGCTGGGCTATACAGTATACTACACGCACGCAATTAGTATACACCAGATGTTTTGCGAACATAGAAAACATAAAAAATAGGATGAACCGTCATCTCAACAATTTCCCGCTTTTCTTTCGAATGAATGGGCCGGGTTTTGCTGTCACATATAATTCAAAATACTGTTTAATTTAGAGTGATATGATAGGTCTTATAAAATAACAAAAATAAAATTTAAAAAAAAAAGTATAATATCTTAAGGATTGATTTCAAAAGCGAATCCGCCCGTAACCTTGAAAAACTATGTCACTTGTGACAATTCAGATACGGATATTTAGCTCCAGAGGTTATGAAAACTTAAAAGCAAATGAAAGCGCTTACCACGGCATGAAGCAAATCTTAAAAATACCTAATTATGATACGACTGAGACAGTCGTATCATGGGATCTGCTCGCTAAACGCATGAGTATATTCAGGTTTCAGTTATATTTGTGCATTTAGGATAACCTTCTACCATCTACTGCTGGACATGCATCCATCTCTTTCTTTCTTCTATGAATACACTAACGCGGCTAGTCTTCCAACCCCATAATATATATAAAATCAAATTTCAACCCAATCAATGGGTGACCAATACTCCGCCTTCCTAAACGTGTCCAAGAAAAAGTGGAACTACAATTATATGAAAATATACTCAGTGTCAACCCTAGACAACAAAAATAACATAAAAATAAAAGGTATTACGAACAGATATAAATCACTGAAATATTTGTGTACATAAAAGGGATATTCCGGTTTCAATGGTATTGTGTCGTTGGTATTAAAATATTAATGATATCTGGTTTATCTACATTGCATTTTTCACAGCAATCACTGACTTTGAGGCCTGATAAAAATATTTTATCAGTTCAGAAAAAACTATTTCTGCGGATGTTTTGTTGTTGGTAGTCTTTAAGTTTCCATTCCAAGTGGTAGGTTTAACACAAGAGGTTAATCGAGGAATCGAAATCTTTTGACGACTACCGATACTCGTGAAGATACGAACTTGTAATGCATGTATTGGCTACTGTCCTCCTTCCATCCTCTTCTCCGGACATGCACAAACCGTACGAAAGTAAACTACGATAGCTTATACCTATCAAGTGAGCGACAGGCAGTAGGCTCCCCGATCAAGCAAGTATATAAATAATCAAATATATAAATAAAAAGTTATCAAAACCATTTTAGTGTACTGAAGCCAGAACAAAATAATGTTTGCCAACCCTATAATCGCATAATAATTTCCAACGTTACAAGAAATGTGTTGGTTCTGACGTGCGAAGTGGGCAGGAAATTGGACGGCATCTTTGTGTGGAATAAAATAATAAGCTTCGATGTGAATTGCGTGTAAATTGGGTGTTATATTATTTCCATGACACAGAAATCCATTCTTTGTAGTCACAGCCTGGTGTGGGTTTGAAGTGAAATTAATTTTAAATCGTAATACAAAACGATGACGATATCCGTGCTGCAATCGGTCTGGGTTTTTCGCCAGTAGTGAAGAAAGTCTCGGCTTTGATACAAGAGGGCGATGCATGTGTAGCACCTGATTGTGCGAATGTTTACGGGTGTTAATAAACTTTGCCACCTTTTCTTATAGAATAACCGTTCAGTTGCGCTTCGGACTCGCAGACCGAGGGTTCCGTACCCACATAGCATGATAACTAATAAAAGTTCAGAAATTAAACTGGAGAATGCACATATTTTGTATGAAATGAACTGCAAATACTTGTATAAGCTTATAGCGAATTTTTCTGTCATATAGGACATGGGCAATGTGAAACTTGGTTATATAAATTATTAAATTATCAAATTTCGGATTTTATTCTAATCGGTCCCATCCGATATCGTGTCGTAAACCAGCAGATATTACACGGCAATTCCGTGTCGCGTCGCACATTGCTTATTGCAGCACCCATCACATAAGATTTACGCTTCCCCATGCTCTGACAAATATGGCCGTCCTTAGGCGTGTCGCTTTTGATTAAGAGCTTACGTCGCATGTACATTCATTGCGATATCCAGGACATTACTCGCAACATTAATATTGCGACAGATGTCAGTACTTGAAGATGTTTCTTATAATTTGTTTTCGTTGTCATCACCAGCCTTTATTTATTTATTTTTTGACGCGGGCACAGACATTTACTCGCCATCCCCGGCCCGGTATGGGGTCTGTTGGTGTGTGTGTAGTTTTTGTAGTGTGAATAACATAAAGTTCATGGCAAACATAACATTAATATATTATGATAGGCATGGGCGTAGTTAAATATTTATCTAATTTACTTACTTTCATTGGATATTCACTTGTACTACATAGCTTCAGATAATCATCATTATTATCATTATCAGCCCTTATACATCCACTGCTGGACATACGTCTCTCTCAATGAACACCAATACGAACGATCTCCTGCTAACCGCATCCATCCCGGACTGGCTACTGCACGGAGATCGTCTTCCCACCTGGTGAACGGTCGACCAACACTTCGTTTTCCTAAACACGGCCTCCAATCCAGAACCTTACTGGCCCATCTGCCATCTATTATTTTGAGTGTGTGATCGGCCCGGCCGAGAAGTTGGTCCTGAGGTAAATACGTTGGGAGGATTTATTTAGGCTGTGCAATACTTCCTACAAGCTCTCCAACGAATATCCTCACGTGCTAAGAATACCCTCGCACTCAATCCAGGCTCAGGGTGACGTAAGAGTCGTCAAAAGTCACTAGACTCTTAACAACAAAGAGGCTTCAGTGAGCTGGTTGTTTGGTGTCCCGTCTGTTAGCGACGGTGAAATAGACGGGAGCACCGGACCACCATCAATTGAATCGGCGACGGGCACCAGTGGCGCCGGTCATAAACCTAACCTGCGATTCCCAATTCGCCTGCTCAGCGCGGCAAATATGAGCATTAACCTTCAAACTTTACATAAACTTATAGTTAATCGGTAAAAATGTGCACGATTTTTTGATGGGAAAATGCTCTTTTATTCCGTACAATAGTCATTGGAGGTTCGGAGAGGTGTGGTAGTCTCAGTACATGGATGGGCCAATAGCGACAAATACTACTACTGCAAGAGCATTCGGTTGCCATCGTGAGACTCTGCCCGGAACACTTGCGAATGTATACTATTGTTAAACACCCGAACCTAAACGCAATTTTTCCGTAGCAAAGTGTCCAAACAGATGTCACAAAAGTGACGTAATACACAAATACATGACGTGCAGCTCGTATATTCAATAACTGCTGTTCCCACCCCTCTATTGACGTCTCATGTAACCCAAAAAATGGAATATATTTCATTTTCTAGTGTGCATATGCCTTTGTTCATTACAACAAAACTACTTTTTTTCGCGGTTTAGTTAATTATTTAACTAGCACGACGTTTAAGAAGCTTGACATTATAATGAGTAACATTCGCGTAAACTTGAGACATTAAGACGTCTTTGTTATTTCTTATTTTTCTGTCTTAAATGAATCACAGGTGACATTCGTCCCTAATTTACAAGCACTTGTGTAACAAAACAAAAACATACAAATTGTAGCTGCACCAACGAAACAATAACTCGTAAAGTACGATACCCACACAATCAAGGAAGCCGATTGTTTATGTCAAGACAACACAGAACCTTCGAATTCCCCTGAGGACTACCAAAACCTCATTGAGCACCGACAACATATCGCTACCAGTATTATACAGACGAGTAAAAATCGACGCGGTCAGTCCCACGGCAGTCTGGGTAGCGGCCACTGATCACTTCAAAATATAGATAGTTGTTACATACGGAAGATGTTGCAATTGACAGACATATAGAAGTAAGACTGGGAGTAATTAGCACGTCTTGTTAACGAGTCTTATTATATAAAAGTCTTATTATACGTATATCGAATAGTTCTTGAAATATTACAATCTACTAATTATATTAGCTAAATTGAATTTCAATTCGTTCAGTAGGTTTTTGCATAAAGTAATAAATGAGAAACGTAAATATCTACTTACTTCCACGTTTAGGATATAAGTAATTATTTTTTTATAATATAAGGCGACAAAAGAGCAATCAAAGTCTTTTGAAAAGTACAGACGCTTAAATACATCCCAATTATTGTTGTCATGTGACTGAGTTGCCATCCTTTCATCTTTCCCACCAATGTGCTATAGAGTAACTCGTGCTTCGATGGTTTGAGTATAATTAATGGCGAACAGAAGTATCTTCTATCCATGTCATCCTTGTATAGTTCAGTGAGTCTGGACGATGGAAAGTTGGTTAACGGACTTTTTGCGTTTCGCCCGTATTCGCCCCGGACGGGGGTGGACGTAATTTATTTAAAACTTCTATGTTAGACGCAATGGGCATTAAACGTATGGCATTTTATTTTCGACATCAGAACACTTTTCAATGAGAGTTCAAGTTTAATTCAATTATTTTATACTAGACAACGCCCGCGACGTTTTCTCTTAGACCAAGATTTTATCACGATAATGGATTGTCGTTATTTACTTCTTATGTACAGTTATCTAGGAGGCAGAAGATCAGTCGGAACATTTTGATAACAACCAAGACTCGAAAACATTCTTATTGTGATGCAATTTATTACCTTCATCTCCGTTGGATCACTGGAAACTAACAAACAATCAGCATCAGCAATTTATAGCAAATGTAATGTAATAGGCAGTATGAGAGAAAAATTATACTCTCAGGTCGTGCAAGTCCAGCTCAGCTAAATTACTACTAGTATTACGAAATATAGTGGAGTAGTTATTCATAAAAGTATATCTATAGACTTCCAGATCATTGATGATTTTTTTTTAAATCATCGTTCCTAATAAAATATTTCTAAAAAGATATAAACTTACCTACTTACAATAAAAATTATAGTAAATTAATTAAACTCTTGCATCTTATTAAATTAGCAGTACGTATGTTCCGTTGCATAGGAAGAGGTAGTGCCATGCATGGTGCATGACACTATATCCTCCTATGTAACGGAATTGGGCCGGCGCGACCGGGGAGGTACGGTACGGTACACATAATACGGTGGTAAAGCGACATCTCCAGTGTTGCGCTTCGTGCGATTTGTGAGTAGTCGGTGGCCCATTGGAGGGAGGTGGAGGAGCGTAAAGCATATGTATAGTAATTATGTGCATGTTCACGATCGTCGGTAGTCGTAAAAATCACCGAATGATCGTTTGCCCCCCATTCTATAAAAAATAATGTACATCACTTACCGATTTTGAGACGCGATGGTAAGGAGCTATTTTATACTTATTATAAATCAAACTCCCCAAAAACTCTTTGTCCGATCGATTTCCTCAAATTATACTAAACGAATTTCCCGTAGTTTTCGCTAATGGATAGAGTAATTCGCAAGGAAGGTTGTAGTGCATTTTACAATTTGTCAAGGTAACAAGCTCCTATCACTCACGCACGTCGGGGCGGATCTCTATAAAAGTAATGTATATTTCCAAAGTTCATTTTGGTAATTATGGCTGCTCTATCGATTGGTATCATTACTTTTACCCCCCTCCCTCGCATTCTTCACTCCCCTGCATCCATTACCGGACATAATAGTTTAGACATCATTTGAATTAAGTATTTTTGTTTGAATGTGACTATATATCGACGCACAGATATTATCATATTTATTACTATCTAGTGCTCCCAGTATTTATAACCCATCCGGAAGTATTTGGAAGTATATAACCAAATAGATTTTGAATATATCATTTAAAAATATAAACAGATTATTTGACGCAGATTGGTAGCAGCGGTGGGATTCAGGTACGTTTGGCACGGCCACCTGGATACTGAACCAAAAGATTACATTACTTCTTTCATCAAAAGTTCTACCTGTACACTATACGGAACCACGCGATCAAATAACAACAGTCGCCCATGGGTAGTAAAGTAATTTAGCATGAAATGTCATGGTCCCCACCATGATACATAGATTTCGCTCAGTGGCCTTTATGGCTTCGATGTCTGCCTCAATTTTATAGATATGGGGTACCAAAAGGTCACATGCCTCAATAGACTATTCAGTGACTTCAGTTTCCTTGCGGTAAAGTATATATTTTTTCCCTATCAATTGTTATAAGAGATCTATGTTCAAAAACCACAACAAACATTCCTTTATAGAGTGGGTCTTACCAAACCTACTACTCGATATAACTGCTGGCTCGTCAGTCTTTTGATCCCCTGATGAGCCTGTGCCCCTTCAGTGACCTTCATCGAAGAGAAAGGTCGACCACTTACCAGTAGTTATAAAAGACGATATGCATGCATGGCATGAAGTCGGTCATCACCTCCACCCCTACCTTCCCGAGGTGGTGGGGCTCAGCCTGGAGTGAGCACAGGTGAAGCCAATTGAACCGAGGAGGCGTACAAGGAACCGCCCTTGGAGGGCTGGCTAGCTGTCGAGGTGCCCTGATGATTTCTCTGTTCCGGGGCACTTCACAAAAGGCGGCATTGAGGCACCTGCGGTGGTATTTGTGGGTATTCGGCACTATAATGTGTCGCGAGCCCCACACACCACTGGACCCCACCCAGGGTGAAGGCGAGTAAATGGAATTCCCCACGTCAAAAAAAGAAAAGGGAATCGGTCATCATGGCGTTTAAGTACCCACATAAGGTCTGATAATGGTATTGATAATGGATGGATGAAGGTCTCGACTATTAGATTACGGAATACTGGCGGATAAGATTTTGTTGTATCCCAATTAACACATGGCCAAGCAAGTATGTAATTTGTCTATTTTATGCAATACTTTCTCCATTGTACACGACACTATTTGAGTGCAATGTTATTGATCCAGAAGGATATAATTTCAGATAGAACTAAATATGGACATACTTATTTTATGGGCTAATGTTATAACATTAAATTTTAAAGAAAGCTAAGTAGGTCGGTATGAAATTGTAGCAGCAGCAGTTAATTATTTTAACAAATAGATGTTATATTTTTTGACAACGAGACACAATTTCATTCAACACGAAGCACTACCAGGTCTGCGTAAATTGAGCCAGACAAAAGTCCTTCCAACTTACTGCTCAGATAATCCTTGCTATAATCTGTTGAACTCGGCGATATATTTTCACTGGACGAACATTAGGCTTTCACGAGAGTTGGTGTGATTGAAGTGTAGAGGCTAAACTGAGGTCCGGTGTATATGCACCATTGGAAACTTCATAGCTCGTATGTTGCTGGCGCCGCCTTGAAGTGGTAATCACACTTTCACGCTTTGGGCGTTTTATGTAAGTGCTTAGAAGAACAATGCAGCTTTTTTATTTCGTGGGCTCAAACGATAGGCAGCATTTGTTTTTATGAAATAGGGGGCAAATGATGATAGTGACTACCAGATAGTGAAAGTAAATTTGTAATGTAGATATTTATTTTATAGTATAGTAGTGTAGGGGAGCAAATGACTAATCTGAGCCTTTTTAAAACTATCGACGCCAATGAACATCCACATAATTACTATATGTATTGCCCGCCTTTCCACCTCCACTCCAGTGGACTACCGTCTACTCACAAACCGCGCGAAACGCGACACCGACTTTACACGGTATCACGTAAGCGCGATGTATCTCCTCAGTCGTGCCGGCCTAATTCCTCTGCGATGCAGCACTGCACTACTTCATACTTAATGGTGTATTTCCCTCTTTCCCTATACGCCTCCTATGGGCCACCGAAAACTCACAAACCTTAGAAAAGCGACAGAATAGCTATTACTGGCGGTATCATTTGATCGAAAGGTCCCCACCTCAACTGCCTTCTCAACTACGCTACGTCCGTCCCGCACGCACATGTAGACGTCTAGTGAATGATCCTATGCCTATTTCTGTCCCCTTGTGCAATAAAATTCGAAGCAAACAATAGAACCAGAGTGATATCGGTCGCGGTAGTGCGCGGAGGGCGCTCATTTAATTTATGAATTACCTTTAAAACGGCACACGCAGAAAGAAAGTCATTAGCATTTTGTACAATGGGATGGTTTTCCTGTGCGATATATTCCATGCACATATACCGCGCATTGATAGTGGTACTACAAACTCGTGTTAAATATAATATAGCGTATGATAACATGATTCAGAGCAGATGTAAAACAATTTATAAAATATCAAATTTAAACTATATTGCAAACGTGGTACAAAAATGTTACATTTTTATATTATACGCATGATACCCTGTTAGAGCGCAGCAACTTAGTATAAAGTATACAATTTTCTTCGAATAACAAGAAGTAATTTATAATATTATGATTTCATCATTCTATCTGCTTTTAGAAATAGAAATAGAAAAAGCTTTATCCGGAACAAAGGTAATTTTACAGTGTTAAAAATATTATATAACAATACACAAACACAGAAATTCTTAACAAAACAGCACAGACAAAAGCACATGCACAAAGATTACATACTCTCGGCAGAAGTTGGAAATACAATGCAGTATTTCCAACACTATATTCTGTGGCGCCCTTGGGGGTGGAAAGGAAGAAAAATATAACAACAAAATAAAATATATGTACACAGTAACAGCTTAGAACAGTAAGAGATAAACACAAATAGCCTTATTAAATAAAAAGTAAAAAGAAGAAAGATGGCGTTACCCGGTCGAATATGAATAAAAGTAAAAAAAAAACAGAAACAAAAAGCACCTAAAATATAATACTTACATAGATACACATATATACATGCATATACAAACATATACGTTAATATATGCAATATAAAGGGATCTAACGAAAATAGCTTAACTCAGTCGAAAATTATTAGACTTATTTATTTCAAGTTTAATTAATCCTTTTAAACTTAAACATGTTTATATCTATATTCAACACATGAATATGTCTATGATAATAATATAAAGTTTGTTAGTTTGAACTAATCTCAGGAACTACTGGCACGAATTGAAAAATTATTTTTGTGGTGAACAGTTTACCT
>JAFELO010002448.1:30688-50251 GCA_017140195.1 Eumaeus atala
CGTAAATTATTTTTGTGGTGAACAGTTTACCTACTTCGGATGGGCTCTGAACCATGACGCTACGACGTAAATTATTTTTGTGGTGAACAGTTTACCTACTTCGTATGGGCTCTGAACCATGACGCTACGACGTAAATTATTTTTGTGGTGAACAGTTTACCTATTTCGGATGGGCTCTGAACCATGACGCTACGACGTAAATTATTTTTGTGGTGAACAGTTTACCTATTTCGGATGGGCTCTGAACCATGACGCTACGACGTAAATTATTTTTGTGGTGAACAGTTTACCTATTTTTGTGGTGAACAGTTTACCTATTTCGGATGGGCTCTGAACCATGACGCTACGACCTAAATTAATACGTAGTTACGACTTAAGCTGCGGCGTGATGTTAGTTAGTCTATAATAGTACTCCGGTGGCTGCAGTAGATGGGCCCACACGACACAAAATATACGAACTATCAATAGATACTGTATGTGTACTGTTAGATTCGTGTAACCCCGCGACATAATTCAGTGACTGGCAAATCGCGATATTAAAAAGTCCAGTCACTAACCTACTATCCAGTAATTGCGCATTTTGGGTCTCCGGTACATAAATTACACCTTACATTCAACCCCGATTGTGTGCGCTATTGCATTCGTCAGGGTCGCATTTAAAGATCTGGAAGGGTCTCGTAAACATGGGAGAGGTCTGAATATCATCTTCAAAATAAACGAAAGGGTTAAAAAATGTACTTATTCTGAATGACTCAGTCAATTTTTGTTTTGTTTCAAGTAACATTAAATATTTTCACATAGCTATATTTCTGTGTAAACAAACATAGTTTATTTACACAGATTTTTTTTTTTTTCATTTCTCTTAGATATATTAATAATTACCTACTGGTTGAAAAAAAATCTATAAATCGTAAATTGTGAAGGAATTAGGATATTAACATTTTTTTGGCTCTGTTACGTGGTTGGCAGTGCGGCCCTGGCAATCATTATAATACCCCACGGATCGACCCCACAGACCCCACGTCCCGACGTTGGCACATTGAAATGTTGGTGTCGATTTTATTAAAACACTAAATTACATACAACCATTTAAGCGTAATTATTTTGATGGAAAATTTAAATACGCATTCACGTAACGATGCCATAGCGTGTAATAATTTGGACACAATTTGTGGCGATCACGAATGATTGCTATATTTGTTTTAATTGGTTTGTTAATCTTTGCGTATTTTATAAGTGCACCAAAAACCATTTACATCGACCCTGCGCCTGCATTCTCTCCAGTGATTTTTTTAGAGTACAGGCATTATAAATGAATACAAAATATGTTATGCTAGCAGTCTGATCCGATTTCGCACGGATGTTATATGAAATATGGTAAAAATACATTGATAAAAAAACTTGCATCGTCAATATTACACGTTACAATGGCAACGTGTTTTTTTATAATAGAACAATGTCCGTCGCGGCAGCTGGTTGTCAATAATTTCTGCAGCTAAATAAGGATTTACTTTGATATTTTAATCACACCTTTGGTTACATTACCGAAGTTTTCATAATGATCAAAACGTTTTAGAAAGAGTTATATAGCTTATGTTGGTCACGGATAATTGTAAAGTAAAGAATTGTAATGTTAAAAGAATATTCATTCAGTCGCTTAGTTTCGAAGGCTGTGATATAGATACTTGTATGTGTTGATAAGTTACGTAGGGATGACATATGGAGGTTTGTGTGACCATCCTTGGAGATGGACTCTAGGTGAGGAGTGCTACGTGTACGATGGCAATCTGTAGCATACAGCTGTGATCACAATACAGACTATGTAAATATCTTGACAGATATGCAACACAAACAAACAAACAAATGTAGAAACATTTGTATGTTAGTCAGTCTCTGTAATGTTGGTACATATTATGTATACGTATCAATTGTGTCGTCGGTACGGTAGTGAGAGAGGGACCACGAAATACTCTCGAGGACACGAACATGGATGGAATGCTGAAGAGTTGTGTCACTTGAACCGAAATTGGGTCACGATTTATTTGTACACAATAATTGTTATGTAACGAAGGAACGGTAACTAAAAATGTGAGAATTAAACATTTCAATGATTATACTTATAAGTACTTTAGATAACTGTATTTTTTTGAATAATCCCAATAAATAAAATCTGTAAATAGCTACAGCGCAACGTTAAGCCGTCGGTATCTCGAGGAGACTGGAAACAAAAGCGTACCTCGGGCCAAAGCCTCTGAGGATTGGAATGGTTTAGTAAGATTAAACAAAGAATTTTTCCTGTTGGAGTACTCGGGAAACGAAACTGCCACTGTTTCGTGTGCAATTTTTTGGAAGCGCTAGATTTGTGACAGTTTAGAGACGGGATGCAAATGTCACATATTCCGTGTGACAAATTAGAACTCTTCTACGAAGCAAATAAGATGTAGTTCTTCTGTTACTGTCATTGATACTCATACTAATATTATAAATGCAAAAGCAACTCTTCCAATCTGTTCTACGTCATTTATTGCCTGTGATGGCCAAACCGCTGAACCGATTGTGATGAATTTTACATACATCTTCATTAGTTATCAACAAACCGCAGACGAAGGAGCAGGTAAAAGTTAATAATACACATACACACACCTATACCAATAATACAAAGCTGAAGATTTGTTTGTTTGAACGTGCTAATCTCAGGAAGTACTACTGGCCGGAATTGAAAAAATACATTTGTGTTGAATAGTCGATTTATCGAGGAAGGCCTATAGGCAGTATAACATGACGCTACGTCTATTAGGACCGTAGCTACGTGGGTGAACCTGTGGGTTAATACTAGTAACATTATATATTTTAGACATGGCTTAATACAAAATATACCCTTTGATTTCAATAGTTTTTTCTTTTACTTATTGTTAAATATTATTTACCCAAACATTTTAATGCTCCGCGTCCAAAGTGTAAAAGTAGAACCTTATTACTAAGACTCACCTGTCACGTAGTCCGTTCGTCCCAACAGGCAATCTGACCGATTGTTCGTATGCCTTTCGTCAGCCTGTACCTCGAGAAACGTGATAGGTAGTCAATTGAATTATGCACAGATGATATATTTATGTTGTCGCTATAACAGCAACTCCAAAAAACTGATATTACTTTTATATAACTGAAAAAAAAGACTCGTATATAACATGTAATTCATTTATGTGCGCTGGCGACAGAAGTATATCCCTCTCCTATTTTCATCTAAACAATATTTTTGTGTGTTATACTCTTATATTTAAATAAACTCATAGGCATATAAATTATGTATGTATAACTTATAACGTACATATCTCCAGTCAGCATAGAACCCTCAGTGTACAAACCACTGATGGTTCTCGACTCGCACTTGATCGGTTTCGCTATTTATTATTGATGTCTATACTTTTGTTTTACAAATGAAAAAAAAAATGTTTTCAAAGTTATATGCGTAGCTCGTTTTATACAAAGTTATATGCGTAGCTCGTTTTATACAAAGTTATATGCGTAGCTCGTTTTATACAAAGTTATATGCGTAGCTCGTTTTATACATAGTGTGTGCAGTGTCGATGATGAAGCATGTATATAATCTAAAATTATAGACAATAGCATTTACTCTTTATTGTCTAATTTCACATATTGGATCTGTTTAATGATGACGATAGGCTGGCTCAGTCGGTAACATGGCGGTTTGTCCGCGTACGCCAGAGGTCGCGGGTTCAGATCCCGCCTGGTCATGGATGTTTATATATGTATTATATGTATGTTTATAATAAAAATATTAGAATTTCTTAAATTCATAAGAATATTAAATATGTTTCCGTTATCTGGTACGTGTAACACAAGTCCTTACGGTACTTACCACAGGACTAGGCTGATGTGGTGTGATAAGTCCACAGATATTATTATTAATGATCACTTATTCTTGTTTTAGCGGCTAAATTTAAATTAAGGAGTTGGCAACGCGCCCAAGTCAGAGAAGATACCGTATTGTATGTATTTACAGCTGTATGATTTTGTAAGATAAGTTGAAGCTAAAGGTGTTCCTAGTTAGATAATAAAATTTCGTTCTATATTCGTACTATTTCACCATTTTTAAATTGTGGCAGTTTTCCCTTGCTGCACTTATACTTCGTAATTCGTTTGATAATAAACAAAGATAAACGGTATAGACCAGCTGCGATTATACCGAGGGTTTTAGGGTAGGATTTACTCGTGCATAACACGAATGAAATGCTTTGCGGCTCTGATGAACTGTGTGGAGTTGTGCCAACCCTTGTACTGAAGGCGTTTGGATAACACATGAATTAAATACATCAACAAACTTTTAACTTCAAATGTTGGTAAGACGTGCTCCACTGGAGGTTCTTGTACGGTTGCAGTGCGGCAACTACAACACGTGTACGTTGGTGATATGCGTCGGTGAGTAGGTACTTGTGCTAAAATATTACTCCTGTATTCGTTGCCATAAACTCATTATAACGAGTTGGGTTGCAGCCCACAACAGTTGACCTTCTTACTGCGGAGCCGGAACAGAGAAACATGGCCGGAAAGGTACCTCTTGCTTATCATGATACCATCAGGTGACGAATGACTGCGAAGTTTTTTTTTTATAGAATAGGGGGCCAACGAGAAATCGGAGCCTTTCCATGACTACCCAAGCCCATGAACATCCGCATGATTCCTATGCCAATACGCTGCCCTCCTATCACCCCCCCCCCCATGGGCCACCACCACCAGCTATTCCCAACCGCACGAAATACGACACTGAAAATGTCACTTTACGGCGGTATCATGTGACCGAGACGTAGCTCCCCAGTCGTGCCGGCCCAATTCCGTTGCATGGGAGGAA
Organism: Eumaeus atala; assembly: GCA_017140195.1. NCBI lineage: Eukaryota > Metazoa > Arthropoda > Insecta > Lepidoptera > Lycaenidae > Eumaeus > Eumaeus atala. Next base: position 35,556 of record JAFELO010002448.1, read on the forward strand.
GTAGTGTCAAGTGCCGCTTTTCTTGTGGTGTATCAGTTATAGTAGTACACATGAGTACAAGTCCAGTCATAGGTCTGACTGCTCGTTTTCTCCCCTTATTCTAACAAAGAAATCTAATAAAAAACGTATCGGAAGTTTAATTAGAATCGTAAGTAATGTACAACCGACCACGGTATTATCTGTTAAAGCGATCTCGTGGCGAAGTGCTCGAGCAAAAGCAATAAGTGTCATATATATGTTTAGCAAATATTATAAACGCTTACTCAAACCGTTTGTACAATGTTGTCGTAACCCTCGAGGCGAGAGACAAAGATACTGTGTACTCGTGTGTAAGTGCGGGGAGGATGGGTGGGCGACTCCGATTGTGCGGTAACGAAGCGTGAGCGGACTGAAATACGCGCAGGTTGATTTATGTTTGTGAACGACGTTATGGTAGTTAATGGTAGTTCTTGATGTGATCATTTGTACTTGAATATGGGTTTAGTTTTAATTACTTTATTTGTTACAATTTCATTCATGCAAAAATAACTTACTTATCCTACTACTATAAGTATGTAATTTAATACCTTACACCAAACTAGTGAAAGGATTTGGAAGAAGTGGCCACAATATAAATTAAGTACAATCGTTATTCTTAAGAGACAGTAGAACCAATACTCAGAGGTAAATAATAGCATAGGCACAATGGAGCAATGTACGCCATTTGGTGACTACCGAAGCTCATTAACACTTGCCGTTAGCGGTTCAGCAGACTTCAAGCCGCATCGCATATGCGAGTGGCACCAGCCCGGTCGTGCGGCCTCAATTCAGTTACAATACAGCATAGCCCTACCTCTTGCGGCGAGTATCTGAAATATTCGATGAAAAATGTTGAATATTTGCTTAAGTGTTATTTACACCGGTTCATCCGTCAGTCAAATAAACATATTTCCACCCGTCGGCGGGTCAACTCGCTTATATAGTGTTCACAGTAGAACGGGCCTGGTCGGAAGGTTCGGTGCCAGTTCGCTTGGTTAGCCCTCCGATTTGTGAGGCTTAATAGGGTCCTATTACACCCACGTCGGAGGTTTCGCATTTTGTGTGTGTATTTTGAAGATCTTGATTCGCTTGCCCTAGAAAACAATAATTGGTGGATTGTGTACACTAACTAACATTATAAAGCTGAAGAATTTTTTAAAATTAGAATTAACGCGTTTTAACGCAACTAGCCTTTCGATTTGAAAAAAAAACATTAACGTTAATTAGCCCATTTATCAAGAATATAGGCTTTATATAGATCAATAGATACGAAAACGCAGCGTCGTTAGTTCTATAATTAAAACGGTAAAGATAAATTCATATTAATATTCGGATGATCCTGAAGGCTCGAAGGTGTAAACAGAATGGACGTTACAGTAACTTGACGGGTATGATATGGTCATTACATAACTCTTCACTACCACATGTATGTTCTTAATAAACTATCACTCCTAACCGGTATGGTGATTTATAAAAATATTTGACAGTACAAAAACACTAACATCATGTCAATTGTGATAATAATAATATGGTAAGAAAAGGCAATTACTTTCTATGTCATAATCTTCTTCTTTTTCTTTTTACCCGATTGCGACATCCGTCCAGGGGCGTATTTAGACTTCAAAGTAGTTATAAAAGTCTTCACGACAACATAAACAAAACTGGAAACGCGAATATATTTTGGCTCGGATTAGGAGCCATTCCGAAATGGGTCCCGCACAGAAATTCTAATTTGGTCCCTGTCCAAATATCCCCCTATCCGTAAACCAGTAGGATGCTTGTAAGTTAAAAATTCAGGCCACTCGCTATAGCAATGTGCGCAGTGACGATATGTCACATAGATAATTCAAGTGCGAATATACGCGTGTGTACGACTAGCCACGACGAACAGCTGGCGCAGTGGTAGTGTAGCTCGAATGAGCCGAGCACGTTGTGCCACAGGGCACGGGTGCGAATCTCACCCAGGTCGTTGATGCTTATCTTTATATTGTATGTATTTATTTATGCAATAACCTAATTATGATCTCCTAGTTGAATTTCACGAAAACAATTTCATTCAATATTCCCTCATCTTTCTATTCCAATGAGACAGCAGTCCGACACGACCGGACGGGAATAAGACGCAAGAGCTTAACGTGCTCAAAGAGGCAAATAGATATAACAAATGCTGCCTGACTCGGATATTATCATTGTATTAATTCGATCTTTAAAGGGATTGGATATTCTGTCGTCATGATGATCTCTCATAAAGCCCAGTAGTAAACGGAATACAGCTGCCACTGGTTACAATGTATACACACATTTTATAATGAACCCGAGATCGACGAGCTAGCTCGTCCAAAATGTCCTCTTTATATGATGTGATATTCTGATATGCTATCCTAGTGTTCAATTGAGATATCAGCATAGCATACTCTCCTTTTCACCGAACCATGTATTGTTGAATTGTCACCGAACAATTGTATGGAATCAGATTTGATGTTCTTAATTAAAATGCTTATATTGAGAGTATACAGTTGTGATATATCGATTATTTGTGTATCACTATAAAGTTGTTCTGTGTATGTAAATATTGAGTGCTTCCCCAGCTTACTCCTACACATTGCCGCCCCTTTCCCAAACCAATCCCAAGAAACTCAGATAGAGCACAGATGTTGCATATCAAAAATCATCCAAATTTGAACACTCAAACACAGCGCTAGCCACAAAGACCCCGTTGCTAACAGTTGAGAGCTTGTAACACGGACGCAAATCTCCATGAATTTTGAACATGCAACGTAATCCAATCAAGGACCATAGCAGCCAATTTGCGGCATAAGCTGGTGGTATTGTCTTGCCCTGTTAGCTATCTGCGACCAGCACTCGAGATTAATCGCCAGCGGTGAACAATGTGCTGCGAAAATTACTCGCCCGACGTTTCCGAATGTCCAATTGTTTCTTGGTAATGTCCTCGTTATCTGAGTTGAAATAGATAAAATGGGTTTTGCAATAGGCACTGTTATTGCTGAGTTACTACCATGTGACTAGTTTATACATATTTTTTGCGGTTAATGGACTGTTTCATTGTCAAAATTCCAAGACTAAACGAAAATGGCAGTGTTGGATTTTTACATTTTGAGTTTTTTTATAAATCCATGTAACTACTATGCCAATCTGTTGCCCTCCTCCACCCACAATGGGCCACCGGCTACTCACGAACCGCCCGAAAAAATGAAGTGAGCGAGAGGTACCTCCAGGGCGTAACGGCTCAATTCCGTTACAAATGATGGTGTAGTGTCATGCTCTATGCATGGCGAACCTCTTACTAGTTTTTGATAAGATTTAACATTTGTGAACAAGAATCAATTTGCCAGTCCCGCATACACATGACGCGGGGGATCGGTAAAGCACATCGCTTACGTAATACCAGTTTAAAAAGTGCCCAGTGTTAATCGCGAAGACAACTCCAATGCCCCATGTGTTAAAATCCATCAAGCCGGTTAGGCTCTAGCAGAGCACATGGAAATCTACATACACACATACGCTCCAAGCACATCGACCTCGTTCTGACGCAACAACAATTTTTATAACGATACATTAAATCACACATAAATGACATTGCCGCATTAAAACATCAAACACGAGCGTGTAGTCGTGCGGGTTATAATGAACAAACAAATCTAACACATGCATATAGAGGGATCAAGTAGACCTGTTTATGCCCCATCATAATGAGTAGCTAAGCGTTTGACGCATCTACATTATGGAACAATGCATATCATAAAGTCTAGCATCCAATGTAGTAGCAAAACAGCCTAGCTACATTCCAAAATCAATGTAGTCTTTAGCACGGTGACATAAAATTCAAATCAGCTTGCATTTACGTGTGTATTTAATCAATTTGCAGTCTGTCTGGATTTTAAAAGCATTTAAAATTCAATCCAATTTGTTCTCAATTATGATTGTGTGAGAGTTTGTATTCGCCTGTCGGAGGGGGTTTAGAAATTAATGCCAAAGACGCTACAATGTAACAATAGTGCGTGAAATCTATTCAAATGTAAGTTCTTTTTGAGAATCGTTGACTTTTTTCATCTCAACTCTTTAAACGTTTTTTTATAATATGGACCGAATTTCGAAAGTAGAGACGGAGTAAGGGGAAAATATTATTTTGGAAAGATTTGCCAGCAACCGAGTAGCTCGATCAGTTTAAGCCACTTTTACCCGTAGCATCAGGAGGAAGGTAAAGTTTGCGAGAGTAAATATGTAAGTACATATTATGTGTGTACATATCATGCGCGAACATATCATGTGTGTACATATCATGCGTGTACATATCATGTGTGAACATATCATGTGTGAACATATCATGCGTGTACATATCATGCGTTTACATATCATGCGTGTACATATCATGCGTGTACATATCATGCGTGTACATATCGTACGTGGACATATCATGCGTGTACATATCATGTGTGTACATGTCATGTGTGTGTACCAGAAGGTGGACGGGACGATCCCTCCGGTCATTGTACTCTCACCGAGTAGCACCGAGAGTTTTAGATAGCGCGCGCGAGCTGCCCTCGACGTCTCGTCACCAGACAAGCACTTATATCAATCCAATGAAGCTGCATTGGGCTTCTCTTCGCTTCTACTGAATAAGTTCAGGTCCGAAAACAAAATAGAAATATATTGGCGAATGGCCATTCCCTCATGCCTCATGTGCATAAGTAACCGAATTTCCAAACGGACAGGGTAAAGGGTGATAATGTATCCGTATCTGTATGATTACCACGTAATTTGAATTAGAAATTAATTCGCGGAGAGGAAAGCGGAACTTCCGCTAGGTGTTCCAAACGGATCTGATTGTAGTATACAAACTTTGCAGCCAATTCATCATTGTTTCAGCCATACTTGTCTGGTCTACCTCCACAGTATTGCGATACTTGTAAACACATTGTGTCTGCAATTATTGGGAAGTATTGTTGTATAGGGAAGTCTTGGGAGTATTGTTATTCCTGCACTGCAGTCAAACTCAGGCATGAGCGGGGAGGTAATTCTCATTAACAAAATTTGTGCGGTTAGTTTTCAGTGTGGATGCCCATTGGAGTAAATGGGCAGAGCAACACATGCGTAGAATAATTAAGCTGATGAAAGGCTCTTGGTGCTCGTAACCCCTCGTTTGCACAAGCGGAAAAATATCGACGCGTCATAAGAGCCAAACACCGTAGGTTATTCATCTATTCCCGCTACAGGAACGACGACGAACAGGTGATTGTCCCACGATGTATGGCTATTTTATTTAGCGGCACGATTTTTTTCTGCTGGTGCGAACAGGTGGTTGTAATATTTCCTTTAACATAATTAATTTCAGTTCTACAATTATCTGACCAACTAGACCCCTGTACAGTACGGTTTGGAATTGTGTTACGGTTCTAGACAACGGATATACCTGAAATAATTAATTAATACTTTTTATACATATGTAATTTAGTATATTTAAGATTTCTATTATAGAAATACATAGGACACAGAAAAGATCCGTGACGTGGGGGGAATTCCCATCCGCGACCGCTGGCGCAACAGGCACGGCTTACTCCAGCTATGATACCACTGCACCAACCTGTCGACGTTTTTTTTTGAAACATAAACCCTTATACTAAGAATTACAAAAGAAAGGTTTTGGAGTTTATGGAGCGTTAATAAATATTATTGTGTTATAACGAACTTAAAATTTTAAATATTTGCTGTAACGATATTCGTGTTGAAACTTTTGACTGAACAATATTTCACAAAGGTGACACAATGCACGACAAAATACTTGCTCCTTCGTCGCAACGTGCGTCAAACAAAGAGGTGTGCGAGCACGTCCTTCTGTCAATACAGAGGTACGAATTTATTTATCGGCCACAGTGAATTTCCGATAATAGATATACCGCATTGCTGAGCAATGCTCTCGAAATTGGCTCGTTCCTTGATTGCTATATTGTGCCGTGTCTTGGACGCCATGAAATTTCTACGCCTCCGCTACGCTGACTCCGATTGCTCTAATAGTCGTTTAATTGCTTGTAACGTACACTTTAGGGAAATATTGGGAATGGTGGAGGTCTGGCGTTTCAAGGGTTGTGCCATTATGATTCTATTGGTTTTTATATTCCTTACGTCTGGGAGGGAAATCTAAAAGATATTTCCCGGTGACTTACAATCATGAAACTTGACAAGAAGCTTCATCATTTTTGGAGGGACAGCTACTATCACGAGAGACCTGGGATATAAATATATAGCAGGGACTAATATGATAATAATAATATTTATGCAGTAAACGTACATACATGGTAAATATTTAGTGATACGAAAATGAAAATTAATAGCTTCTTCACAATATACAAAATACATAATTTATAACACTTTAATAGAAATTAAGTATAATGTTGACTTAAAGTTCATTTCAATGTAACAAAGGGTATAAATATGATATTATTAATGATGAATAAGTTTAGTGAGTTGTATTTGCGGGATAAACTGTGTATCCGGCTCAAAGGACCAGCCCTCCATTCCCTACGCTACTCTAATTCGATTGTCCGCGGCGACATTGTTTGAATCAAACGCTAATACACTGTGTGACGTCAAAGGCTTGTAATCAAATCATACGATTATCGAGTTATTTTTGTGTTCGCGGTAGAGTTATTAAAGAGAGAAAGGGTAGGGGCGGTAAAGAGAGACTTCTTCCTATGTTGACGTATTTCATTATGTGGATTTCTTTATATATATATATATATATAATAGCTAGTAATATTACTCAACTTAGTTTATCCTTGGCCGTACAGATATACTGATGATACTTTTCGATAACTGTTCATATCAGGATTCGCTCCGTTTTCTCTGTCCATGTCTTCACTCGGGACCCAGTGAAGATGAGTTACATTGTTTCCATTAACTTAGAAAGCATGCGCAGGCGTGCTTTAGTTGCAATAAATATAAATTTTCTTTTACCGTACAAATATCTTAAAATATTCCGATTTATTTCGAACAGAAGTCAACAAAGCCTCAATTTGTCCATCTCAACTACCGGTTAGGGCTTCTTTGGAACCGCAAATGGGAATGACAGACCATTAATAATTTAATTAAAAAGTTAAGTGCCCTCAAAGTTGGCGTGAAACGGAATCCGTGCTTGGACCCAACGTGACATGTTCTGTTCTTTTTTGATCGGTTTTTGTCCCTGGGTCCCGAATCCCTTTTATTTCGTGACGTTTAAAATGTAGGTTTGTGTAGACTCATAAAGCACTTCATTTCAAATGATTAATAGAATGTATTTCTGCGTCCTCATGCTAAGTTGGACGTGCGCCAGTGAAGTCAAACATTTCCCGTGACTAATGAACATTAATAATAAGACACGTTCGCTTATCTGGAAGAAAACATTTCGCGTTTCTTCCCGTTAAAATCATCAGACTGCCTGGTGATATTTAGTCTTTTGGTTTTCATTAGAAGCTACTAGTGTTCAGAGATGGATCGACAAAGGCGGATCTTTTTGAGAAGCGTGTATACTTTTTAATCGGGCTAGACATGGTAGCCAACAAAAACACTCTGTCTGCTCTATTGTTGCATTAATTTTGTACTTTTAAAAGTAAGCGAACTTACGATTGTTTTCGTATATTTACGTTATTCATTATTGTTACTATTTATAACTCTTTAAAGGATTTTATCACGTTTTTTAAAATTTTATTTATATATTCTTATCTATTTTATAATACTTGTTATTCATACCTGAAATATATTTGAAAAAAAAATTGATTATCTTTTATTACAGGATACGTAAATGATTTTGAATAATCATTTCATTACGGAGATTGTGTCCCATTCTACATATAAATCTTGAGGAACGTAATAAAATACGTTAAATACTCATGATGACATTATGACTACTTATTTATTGCTGTACCGCTTCCACGCTAGCGCTGCCCAATTTGACAACAGTATTATAATAAGCACGGCTGGTATCCTAATTTCAATTGCATATCTCCCTGCATCCGTCAATACCTAAACTTATAGTAATAGGAGATAAGTTTCTTTGTTTCTTTTGAAATTTGTTCATTTAAATACGTAGGTACGAATAATACGAAAACGGTATCCGTGCAGAATCTGCTCCGGAATGGATGCGAGTAGCAGGAGATCGGTCGTCTTGGCGTTCGTTGAGAGAGGCCTATGTCCAGCAGTGGACCGTTTGGGACAGATAATGACGATGGTGATTATGAAATACGTAGGTAATTACGAATACAAGTGTTTGCGGTAAAAACGCACTTTGTTATTAACCCCAAGTTCCGGTATGTCCATTTTTTATGGCATAAAAAACGCGCAAATTAGCAATCAGAGCCTTTTGATGTTGATGACTACCGACGCCCATGGACATCCGCATGATTGTTACGCAGATTCGTTGCCGTCGTATCAACCCCCCCCAGTGGAGCACCGGTTACTCACGAACCGCACGAAACAGAGCAACGACGCTGTCACTTTACGGCGGTATCAGGTGAGCGAGAGGTACCTCCCTGGTCGTGCTGGACCAATTCCGCTGCATAGGAGGATGTAGGTTCATACACCATGCATGGTACTACCTCCTAATAAACTAACAAACACTTAGTCCAACCACACTGGTCGCGAAATAAATTCACTGGACAAGACATGATGAGTGACTTATTTTCGTGTTCGAATTTCGAGTCGAATGATTCAGCAGAAGCCGTAAGTTTTTTTATTCGTCTCCTGTTAAACATGGGTCTCCTTCAATGAGCTTCAAAGTAAGTAATCTCCTGCCACTGACACCTACTATGGTTGTCTGTCCACATAATGAAGTAGTGACAATGCTACTGACGTCTGCCGCGATTGTCTTTCTACATAGTCTTCCACATAATGAAATTATGACAATGCTAAAGCAATTCCCGTGGAAGGTTTTATTGTATAATTTACTCACGAGAAAAGTCAGGGCGAATAGGTCGCACAATAGTAATTTTCGTGTCATTTGTTGTAGCATAGACCGATTATAGTGAAATATTATGTACATTTTTAAATATTCTGGGTAGGTCTTAAAGTATTTCAACTCTTTATTTTAATGTCTGCCCAGAATCTAAATTTATGCGTGTAAAGCTGTTATACTAGAAAAATAATAATCTGAATTTGACACACCCAATGCATGTGTCAATTGAATTGATGTAAAAAAATATTTTGTTGCCTATATCTTAGAGAGTAGAGAGGGGGGGGAAATCCGTAAAAGTACTTTTATTTTAATGAATAACATTCGGGTAAACTTAAGATATCGAAATGAGTAGATAGATGTTTGCCCAGCAGTGGGACAGAGCAGGCTATTAAACAAAACCGTAAACGTATATTTTCTATGCAGTGCATCACGCTCCAGTGCAGTTTATTCGAATTTAACAAATAGTTTCATCTGTTATATACAATTTTTAAGAGTCAAGATTTTTCGCAACTGATGCTTTTGTACAAGTAATGCTTGTGGATGAAGCACGACCATTCTCTAAGGATGATAACGTATGGCTCTCGATTCCCTCTGCCTACTACAGTAGAGCAAAATGCTTTTTTAAATTTATACAATATAATTTTGTTTAGATTAACTCACGAGAGTTGGAGCCTGTTAATAACTACCGAAGTCCACAGACATCAGAATAGTTGCTATGGAATTACGTTACGCAACGCACAAAGCATACGAAATGCGACAACTATGCGTTATGTATGTTCCTTCTCGGCTGTGACACTACAAATCGGATGCAATCCAGCATGGCATTACCAATTTTTTTTGGCATTTATGGAATAGTAGTAAGACTCAAAGAAGAAAATCCTACTATATAAATTGTTGAAAATGCAGGTTTCAAGCCCACGATAGGACATGTCGTTTGCACCGCTTGCAGATGTGCCAAAACGCTGTTAAGATGTCGCGTTGAACTAAGTTCAGTTGAAAATGTTCCTTAGCTGCGGAAGTAAAAAGAGGATAGCGCCATTAAAGACTCTCTGACTATATATCTCCACGAACTTTTGCCAGGCCCTACTAATTATGATATATATATTTATATTTTTTGACATATAATATTTAGTTCCATGTTAAGTTATGTAAGGTCTTAGTCGCGTAGCAGGATTAGCAATGTATCTTATCCCTAAAGTTTAAAACTAAGCCTGTTAATAAGTGCTTTCGACTTTCAAGTAAATCGATCATATACTTTTTGGAGATTAAGAAAGAAATGTAAACGTTTATTTAGGGTATTAATTGCTTTTTTTTTCGTCTGTGACTAGGTGTGTAAAAATTAGCATTACACAAAAAATACCGAGTGAAGTTCTGATATAAATTTTTGGCTAGTTTGCTTGTGGTTTTACCTTATAAAATTGTGCACGTTTTAATAAAACACATCGCATAAAATGTGTATTACTACAGTAAGCCGTAAACAAGACAAGTTAGTAGTTTATAAATGAATTATATACATGTAAAGTATGTTTACCTATAAGAAATCATTATGTATAATTTTACACCTTACTCTACTTTACAATTTAACAAATACACAGTGCAATTTGTGACAGTCGGGATGGCCCATTGGGGGACACGAGTGAATGAGTAACCGCCCAAAGGTTTCGTCGGCACGTACGCCCCGTATAACAAATAAACAAAGGAAAACCAACACAGTAGTTGTTCATGATATTCTGTTCATAGTAAGTTTCGAAGTAAATTATTTACGATATGCAACGCGTTACGTCTGTGCGGTCCTCACGGCGCGGCTACACGGCCGTTCATTAAAACTTAAAACTTCGGCCACCGATTTTTAGTGTCGTTAAATAAGTTTTATGCGAAAAGTTTTTCTTGCACGTAATCCCCTCTCCCATATTCACGTATCGTGCGAGTACAAAGAGTAGTTATTTATTAAATACATACACTTGATACTGTAAGCGTTAACAGGGGTCGCACTAAGTACAAAGATCCCTTTAAATGTTTGTTTCGTCGTGATAATCATCATGTACTAGTATCATGCAATGTGCTTGGCACTACCTCCTCCTATCCAGCGTGGCGTGATCAATGAAGAGGTAGTGCCACGCTGGATAGGAGGAGGTAGTACGAAGCACAGTGCATGATACTAGTACATGATAGGAGGTACTTCTCGCCCACATAATACCTCCGTTAAGTGACATCTTCAGTGTTATTTTACTTACGGATGTAGCCGGTGGCCCATGGGGAGGGGGGTGGAAGAAGGGCATCGCATCGGCATAGTAATTGTGTGGATGCTCATGGGCGTCGGTGACCGTAGAAATGTCCGATTTGTCGTTTGACCCCTATTCTATAAAAAAGACCTGTGGCGCTCTCTAGAGGAGGTCTATGTCCAGCAGTGGACGTGGTCCGGCTGATGATGATGGTGATGAAGAATATCAAGCTTCAGCCAGCTGGTCGCACGTTAGCTTCAGAGCCATGATGAGATGCAGCATAAATCTGAATTGCACAACTCACCTGTGTCACTATTATTATTTCATCAAAACTACAACTAAACTATTATTATTTCAAAGAAATCCTGTTTCATTATTTTAATATTTTTAAGTAGGTATCACTTACATATTAAATATTTGTGAATCTCGTGTACCCTCTTATGTCTTTTTATTGAGGGTTTCTTGTACTTGAAAAGGGTTAAAATAATCTGTGAATAATAAATGTTTGTTAAGAATTGAACAAAGACCGACATTTATTTTCGAAATTATAAGTGAGCATAAAATATCTATAAAATATGGATAAAACATAAAAGTATATTTGTTTTTATACTAGCTGGTTCTAAAAACAGAAATATAATAATTTTAATTATTATTTAATTTAATATTTAATAATCGTACTTGTTGTGATACAAGTACGATAATACGGAAGTTTGTGCACACACAAATATGATATAATATGCACAGGTACATGCTATGCTATATATTTTATAACTTAGAAGCTACTGAACATATTTGTATAAAATTTGGCACAGATTACAATCTAAAATAATAATAATTACTTTTATGATAATAAAAGAATGATATGCATTCTTAGTTCTTACATATTTTTCTATACTTATTATGAAACAAAAAATCCTCAACATCTACAGAACAGTTTATCGTGTAGTTTTAAACAACAGATAACACTTTTCTCTAGGAAGTTATTAGTGTATATTTTATCAAGTTCATCTTCTTTGTACTCACGGATGAATCTCGGCCGTGTCGCTAGTCGTATTTGATTTAGAACTTCCTTCTAGGCCAATATAATAAAAAATCATGTGAGTTTACTTCTCTTATATGTGTGTTACCACGAGCATGAATCTAGCAAGAATATGATTTCATTTCTCTCATCAATATTAAATATTTAGTGTTAAGTTAAAGTTAGTACTGTGCTTCATTGTAGTGGAATCGGGCCGGCGCGACCGGAAAGATACTCGCATCTCTCGAACATGATATTGCGGTAAAGCGACTTTTTTGTCTCGTCTTCAATAAAATTTTCGGTGTCGCCTTTCGTGCTGTTTCCGGCTTGGAGGTAAAATGAGAGGGAAGGAGAAATTGAGTAAAGAAGACAACACATCGGCATAATAATAATAATTTGAATGCTCATGGGCGTTGGTAATAGTAAAAAAGGTCCGATTTTTCGTTTGCTCCTTATACAATAATTGCAAAAATTTTACATGCAGCCCGCGCTCTACTAATAGTATTAGTTTGCAGGCGCTGCCTGTAGTTAACGCTTAACTGCCCTAGTGTTAAACATCTTAGATGACGGTTTTATAAACAGAGCTCAAACAAAGCAGCCGAAACCGCAGTATCAGCCGGTTTGCGGATCCGGACAAGCGCAAGGAATGTTAACCGAGTTAAAACTTGCCCTTTGTTCGCACTCCATTCACAGATAATTGGCAACACTTGGACCAACTAAATCCGAATTTCGGTTGCGGAAATTCAAAGCATTGTTTCCTGCTTGTGCATTCACAATACTTTGCGAAAGATAAATGAAAGGATAAGTCTGGATGACGGATGTGGTGAATGAATTGTATTTGAGATGATATTAAGGCGTTTTATATATATAGGGGGCTAACGGGGACCTTTTATGAACCATGAATGCCCGTGTACATGGATATCGACGAAAACACTTATCAAACTCGTGTAACGGCATTGGAGTAGCGCTGGACTTAATGCATCGAGGGAGAAGAAAGTTACGTTGAAAAAAAAAATTATAAATAGATTATTAAAATTTTTCTTTGTCGATTCGGATACTTCTCAATCACCCCTCGTATGTATGACTTTTTTGTTTGACATCCATAACAAAAACCGATTTCTGATGATGATCTTTCCTGTCAGATATGCAAATATTACTGCTAACCTAACGGTTTGCAATTTCACTGTTTGCCCAATTAACCTACTATACAATTTCATTTGCTCATTTGGCCTATCACGAATTAGGCAAATTTTACATAAACGCGTGTCATGAGCTGGGGCGTTAAATCATCGAGCCACCGCAGTGGCTGCGTGTAATTATTTTTTCAACCCGCACCATATTTCACCAGCAGATATCATTATCATATTATACCTTTTTGTTTGACTTTTAGTGCTAATTGCTAGGTTTTACTGTTGATCAATTCGCTTTATGAGTGAGTGTGTGGAAAAAATGATAAAATAGTAACATATTTACGTCTTAAGATTACGCGACTGTTACAAATTACAATGAAACTACTACTTTGACGGGTTTTATTGCATTTTATTTCATTGTTTAACTAGCTCGACGTTTCAGAAGCATTACAGCAACCATGGTCACGGGTGGACTGTCTACCTGTGACCATGGTTGCTCCGCCGATATAAAATCCGTAAAATTAAATGTGAAAATAATAACAAATGTGAATCACCTCTCTACGTTCTTAGTTTCATACTCCCCATGTGTGGGTCGATCATTTCATCATAATCATTCAGATGGAAAAGGGATTGATGATTCTCATCAATTTTCTTCGAGAGAAATATTTTTATTTCTTCACTTTATGTTAGATCATAATTTTTCCGGACAAAATTAATATAAGACGAAGATAAAAAAATTTGAAAACATGTCCTAAGTTTTTCAAAAGTGGTATCCTAAATGGTAAAATTGACATATTTGATGTGAACAGATGATTATACTTTACTGGGTAACCAGGTGTAAGTCATCACAGATTGGTTCTGTAGTTCTATTATATAACATATTACCATAAACCGGCACAACAGTCTCGAGCTTACCTGAAAATGAAAACATAGTTGATATTTTAAACACGATACAACTTTCTAATTTAAAATAATTATTTAAAATATTTGGTAAAGTAAAAATGTAGTTGTGTTAAATAATCGTGAATTGTTACTAAGTGCTCCTAGGATTTGTAGATACATTTTCGTCACTCCCCAGCTATGTAACTTCACAATATCTTAGTTTTCTTCTTAATCGACCGTTTTTATGTAGGGTATTCACTATAATTATCCACAGGATAGTGTATTCTATTAAACACCAAAACTAACTTCAGCTCACCTCTACCCCATGCCTTAGCGATTGCTGCACGAATTAATATTCTGTTATGTAATAAGGGGAAAACAAGCAGACAGAGCATCATTAAGAATGACCACTAGCAGCCACAGAACGCCGCATGATTGTTGCTTCTCCCCTTCACTGATCACATACTGTAGGAAACGCGACA
>JAFELO010002448.1:50289-66545 GCA_017140195.1 Eumaeus atala
TTAATAGATGAAATAATAAACATACGATCATTATCTATAATACTTTATTCTCGATAGATTTAAAAAACATATTTCACATTACAATCGCCGAAGCAATCAAAATACATGCTTCAACAGTAATCAATAAAAGCCAAACAAAATTACAGACACTCCAACTAAAACCCCTCAATTATTAACGACACAGATTTATCGAATTGTTGTCTGAATTATTTATTATCTGAAATTGTAAATGGTGTCACACACTATTTTGAAACGAAACGGGATTTTCGAGTATGGTCCTTATTTACTATGTGGTAGAGTCCATGTTGTGTAGTGGCGCAGTACGCGCCATGTACCGTCACGCCACACTCACATTCATTGGCTCAGTCGATCATTTTACATTTTCAGTCACAAATTTGTGACGTCATTCCCACAATTATAATAAATTTTCGTAACGATTGTGCGCTAATCATGTCACCGTTAGGCAAATGATCGCTGCCACCCACCGACAGGCGGCGGTTTGTAGTTGTCATATTAGGGAATTACCTCTCCAAAAACAGTCGTAAAGAGACAGCTATTCTGTCGCGTTCTGTGCGGGTTTTATGTAGCCAGTTGTCCATTGTATGGGAGGAAGAAAGGAGGAGCATCTTCATGATAATCGTACGGATGTCTATGGGCGTCGGTAGTCGTCAGCAGGCTACGATTTCTCGTTTCAATTGTACAACAAAATGAAATCGGATTGTCTTCAAATAAAGGTATTTGTCGATGTGTATAAGCATTCATCCGGTGACGCAACATAAGACAAAATACAAGTAATGTCCATTTATTACTAGCGATCTTTGACTTCACCCGTAAATAACAGTCGCCAGATTATCACCCTTACTTATTATAACTTTAAGGTACCTTTTCCGAGGATTGCTGTATCCATTGGTGAAAGCAAAGATATAAGTTTACGGCGGCATCTTGTGCACGAGAGGTACCTCTCAAGTCGTGCCGGCCTTATTTAAAAGTAATTCAGCATGGCACTACCTCGTAAATAAAACAGACTTATAGTTGCAGTATTGTTTGTATCTGACCACAAATAACACGAAACATCTGTCATTGACAGACGTAAACCACGTGTGGCAGGATTTCATCGACCGCAAAACCCAAAATATTTAACATTTGTATTATCGCTATACTATATAACTTAAAAAAATGGTCAAATTAATTGAGTGTTTTCGTTAACTGTGCCATTATGAAAATATTGCAACTTCAACCTAACCTATATTGGTTGTGTGTTGAACGAAAAATCATCTTGTAGAAAACCACTTTTTATGAGAATGCACATACTACACACTCACACATACATACACATTGACACTCATTGGCGCGCACACGCACTCGCTCGCTCACATTTCATGTAGTTTGCGAGTGTGCATAAAAATAATGTGGATGTCGATAGTCATTGAAGAATCCGACTGTTTCTTTTCTACAATAAAAATTATATAAATAAACATCCAGTACAAAATCGTCATTGCAGGTTCCTAGGCCACTCACCACCTGGCTACTCGCCAAGGAGTCCGCCATAAGCACCAAGGTAGTAAGTAATAAATTAAAAGCTTCTTACCGAATAGTGTTCAATACCTTCAAGAGCATTTCGCTGTCGTTTTAAATATTTGATGAATTGGGGCGATGTAGGAACCCTTTTTGAAGATTAAAAGAACTTTCTCCGATATACCGATTGATTGGAAAATGGAAAGGGTACGAAAGGTTGATCGTAAACTGCCTTTTTGGCGTGACAATAGTAGAGTTGAGAAAGGTGTATATGGCTTTGTTATATAATATTATTAACTCTACTACTTCATTGCTATTAATTGTCAACAACTAACAGATAATTAAACTTTTCATTTGTAATGATGTCATATCGTTATTAGTTGGCTAATTTCATATACTACACAAAGCGTGAACGTATGCCTGATTACAGTAAATACCTAGTTAGACTAGTGAAAGCACATTATAAGTTGGTATGCTTTTTTATCTTTTTGTTTTTGTTTTGTTTATTTCCGACATCTATATCGTTATATTCGGATACATTTTGTTTTTAAATTGGTTAGAATATATTGCTTTATATAAATATACAATTGTTGAAGTCTTAAGTTTAAGCCAATGCTAGTCATTATAATAAAACTACTTTTACCGATTTTAACGCGTTTTATTTAATTATTTATGTAGCCCGACGTTTCAGAAGCTTTACAGCAATCATGGTCCAGAGTCCACCCGTGACCATTGTTGCTGTAAAGCTTCTGAAACGTCGGGCTACATAAACAATTAAACAAACTGCGATAAAATCCGTAAAAGTAGTTTCATTGTAATTGAGAGGGGCTATTGGAATATATCGTTCCCATAAAACTGCTTATGTGATAGATTTGGAGTTACGCAAATATATGTAAATAATAAATAAAAGTTTATTTTGTGGAGCCAGAATACCGCCTCTCAGTCCCTACACTAAACAGCAAATCTACAACTCGTAGCGATACATATTGAGTGCTACAACTCGTAGCGGTACACATTGAGTGCTACAACTCGTAGCGATGTTGTATGGTCTACGATTTACATAATACTTTTTCAGCAGGAACTAGTGACATGTACTTATTTATTTGATTATTTCTCGTTCACAGGATAACGGCGTAAAGTGACAACATCTCTGTCGCGTTTCGTGCGGCCTGTGAGTAGCAGGTGGCACATTGAAGAATAAGAGGAAAGCGGGGTAACACTTTTGATGTTCCGCATAATTATGCGCCTACTCTTTGTTTATCCCCGTTTGTAGACAAACGCTAACTTACATGTCTATTTACGCAAAATCGTATCTAGGTGTGTACTTGCGTTCTAAAAACCTGAAAACTTTAAAACTTCAAGCACATGCATTTTCTAAGTTTCCATGACAATTGAGTGAGACTCCCTCAAGACCTTCTGTATTGTGTATAAAATATAAAGATTTCGGGTAAAAAAAGGGTTTATTTAAGATGCGTCTGTGAGATGATAATGTAAATATTACATAAAATAATAATATGTTTTAAAGAACTGGCGAAGAAAATTGTATGAAAGTATTACATCGCCCGTACGTGTATTATACGGAACAATCTCGTCCGAAATATCTTGTTAAGTCGATACATGTCAATAAAAAAATCCCTGGAGCAGTAATGCGACAGCTTACGGATACCGGCTTAGTGACGGCTCCTACGCCATCTACTATATCGTGATACTGGAGCGATATTTGTTAACATTTTGGATTATTTTTTACCAGCATTCATACCTTAATTGACAAATCATTCTGGTTTTATTTTTAATATTGGCTTCAACATGAATCATCGGTCAAAACGACCGATTGTAAGGACTAATCGTATCATGAACTAATTATTTCAACCGCAGAATCGAATAAGTGCTACGAAATACAGCAGCGATAGTTACGTTTCGTAGCACACACTTAATATGTATCACTACTCGTTGTAGCACTACCGAATAATGTGCTAAGTTTCGTAGCGCCATTCTGGCTTCTTACTTAATCTATTTAGTAAAATTCTACTTCACATTATACCACCGTCGAGTAATGGCTATGCTGTTTGTGAGTGTCCGGTGGCTCGTGTAGACCGAAAAGCGATCGAGACTGTAGTCTTTGCGAACATTTTAAATAATGTAAATGTACTATATACGCAATATGTACGCAAATGTCAGTAATAATTTAAAAATCATTTTGGTTTCTATATTTTTACGGAAATGCTACTACAATAAGACTATTTTTACGGATTTTATCGCGGTTTATTAAACTATTTATGTAGCCCGACGTTTCAGAAGCTTTACAGCGTAATCTTTTGCGTTAATCGGAACAACTAAAATTATAATTCTTCGGGTACTTTTAAAAGCTTGGTACATCAGGACATCTGTCATCTCAGTCCTCCCATTACCATGATTGCTGTAAAGCTTCAGAAACGTCGGGCTACATAAATAATTTAGTAAACCACGATAATATCCGTAAAAGTAGTTTTATTTTAATGTCTAACATTCGCGTAAACATCAGGAATTATTACTCATTACAATAAAACTATTTCTACGGATTGTATCGCAGCACTATGTTTCAGTCCACCCATGACTATGGTTACTGTTAAGCTTCTAACAGGGATTATCTCTGTCCATTAAATCCTTAAACTTTAAAAATAGACTGCAGCTTAAAAAGACTGACGGCACGGTTACCTTACCTAACGGTTGTTCCTTTCGTAACAATACGCTACCACTTTTTGTCCCGCTTGTACCCACCCGGGTAGTACGAATACTTATGAGTACAGATAATAAATTGTGAAAAAGCCACGATTTCTTTTTTAAATGACCGCCAATGACGATTAAAATTCAAGATCACGGTCGCGGTGAAAAGAAACAGCGGAACGATAGGCAATGGATAGGAGCTTGCAGAAGGCACTACGTACAGCGCCTTCTACAATGAAATAAAAGAATGCGTAGCAGAGAACCAAGGATGGAGACCCTGCGGCTCAAGCATAAAGTTACGCCGCTATCGGGGTCGTTATAATACCGAAGTAATTCTCTTGTATGTTGAAGATCAGTATGTAATAGTTAATATATTATATATACCACACTATGACAAATATGAGCGAAATATTCAGATGATCCGTGTGATGCTGCGGGCCAAATTTATTAATTCTGTAGCAAAACTGTGAAAGAAGGACAGAGCTACTAAATTTACTATTACACAATTTCACTCCACGACTTTCTTCACCGTAAACATTTCGCTGTTAAGGAAAGTGCGCAGTGCAAATCGGGTGTACAAGCTAGTATGCATAGTACCGAGCCGATATTATCAATTAAACGTTGACAGCACGAACGGCGGGATAAATTAATCTGATCAGTTGTAACGACATCCAAACTATTTGTTCAACTCTCGAACGCCGAAGCTTCGCGATCTGTTTTGTATTGATATTTATTTATCACTGTCATAAAATTAATTGTTCGTTGACTATTTATATTACTTTATACAA
The DNA here is from genome assembly GCA_017140195.1 of Eumaeus atala. Classification (NCBI taxonomy): domain Eukaryota; kingdom Metazoa; phylum Arthropoda; class Insecta; order Lepidoptera; family Lycaenidae; genus Eumaeus; species Eumaeus atala. The sequence goes on from JAFELO010002448.1 coordinate 55,296, forward strand.
GCGATTTTTAAATTGTAATTGATATAATTTGCTGCGATTTTGCCACTAGCCATGCTTATTTTATGCGTTATTATTTATGCGTCTTGTGGGTCTATAGAATCATTTTGTGGGTTTACAATGACCCATTGAGAGGGTGGCATGTAGCATGACAACACGTCAGTAGAACAATTATTGTTTTACAGACGAATGTGGGTGGCGGGTATAATGGAAAGGCTCCTAATAATGCACGTTTGCTCTCTTATACTGTAAAAAGAAAATCAAAGCTAGAGTATTTTGTAGTGACCGGCCTGTTAAGCCTGATCGCGTTGCCGGTTCAACTCCTAACTGCCATTTACAAATTGCAAATCTAAAGTACAGTTTTTGAGTCTTAGAGTTAACTCGAGTCCTCAGGATGTGCGGCTGCATGCACTAAACCACGTGGTCTTCGCCAAACTTAGCAGTGTGCAGTGAGTTTCTTCACAATAAATAAACTAGTAGCTGGTCTAAACATAGCTCATTCAATTTGCTTCAATGTTGCCATCATTTAGCGTTAGCAGTGAGAGCACGTCGCGAGAAAATTAGTTTGTTGAAAAAATAACTTTGTAGCAATTTGAAGCGGTCAGGAGCGGAAAATTATTTTCTTTTTCTAACAAACTTCCTAGAAATGAACTACAAACGAAATGTATTATTTTTTTTATTTAATGGACAAACGAAGAGTCGTAGTTTCTAAATTGCAGCTGATATAAATATACAATAGAGTTATAAAGGGTTTGGTGGCTACCAATGGTAAACGACGCTTCGTCATCCTTCAGACTTTCCTTCATTGTGTCACAATTTTTTTTTATATAGAATGGGGGCGAGCAAGTGAGCAATTGGGTCTCTTCACTACTACCGACGCCCATGAACATCCACATAATTACCATGCCGATGCGTTGCCTTCCTTCTTCTCCCCCCTCCCCCTCATAGGCCATTAGTATCTTTTACATCTCACGAAACAAAAGCGGTGTTATTGACGACTATCGACGCCCATAGACATCCATATTATCAACATATAAAACATATATATGCAATGCCCTCCCTTTCTCCTCCCCTTTAATTGGCCAGTGGCTACTCTCAAACCGCAGATGACCGCATAGCTGTCACTTTATGGCGGTGTCAAGTGAGCTAGAGGTACCTCCTCGGTTATGCAAGCACGATTCGAATACAATGCAGCAACGCCCCCACCGTGTTCTTATTAACTTTCACACAACCAAGGTAGAATGCATAACTAGGACAGCTATACATGTCGCTGCCCTGACTGTTATGAACCGCACAAAACGTGACAAGGCCGTCGCTTCGCGTACGTGTATACGAAATGTAAGTCATTCTCGAAGTGATCCCTTTGGGACGCTTGACAAGATTAAAACACCTTTTCCTAAAACTTCTGCTCATTATATAAATCAGTGGCTGCACTGACAGACACGCTGCGTTCCATTGATGAGGTAATCAATTAAAAGTTAGCAATACAAAGGGCGCCCGAAATAATTATCTCCCTCAGCAGATCTTTAAGCGTCTTTGTTTTGAGATCTCTCAGAGAAATAATGAGGGAGGGAGGAAATGACGTCTTCCTTCTCAGACTAGAAGAATATTTTCCTCACGATACTGTGTAACAGAAAGTTGTCAAGTGGAAACATGTCTTAGTTTCTCAAACGATTATATTTTTCAATACTTTCGAAGTCCTTCACAGTTCATTTTAAATTTGGGTTGTTCAAAATACAGAAGATGCGGTCATTGCTTGTTCGTTTATAAACTTCCACATTTTAAGACATCATTTACTTTAGAGGTATTTTACAAATTACAATAAACTACTTCAACAGGTTTTATTGCCCATTATTAATGGAATCGAGAAATTATTAGTACGGAGCTAAATGACGAGGTGCAAGCGACACGTCATTGCTTCGGCAGAGACCGGTCTCATGTTCGTGCGGACCGAGTTGAAGATAGGTTTCTAGCCATCAGCGGGACTTAATTTACCTTCCGCTACCGTGCGAACACCAAGTCTGGGGAGTTTCCTACGACTCTTTGCGACACGTACCTACTTATTGATTGCAAAGTTGTCGAAAATAATCAGTTTTCACAAAATATTGTAAGAAGGTTGTTCTTGCTCGCAACCCTCACAAAGCCCATAAATAAATGCTCTGGCGGAGATCATGACTGTGAACGGTACCCAGAACCGATGAATATATTTTGTGTAGCCAATTTCAGCTGCTTTACAGTAGCCATGGCCACAGAGTGACTGCTTTCAGACGGCCTTATGATCGTCTATGTCCGGAAGATTTGCAGTGATATTGCAGTGATATTGCAGTGATATTGCTATTCCGATAAACACAGAACATTGAAACGAAACGATTTATATTCCACCACTCAGGTGGCATATATATAACCTCTTAGCTTACGATGCATAATTCAATGTTAAATTACTAAGTTTGCTTCCAACACATATACAAGACAAGCAGGTGCCACAACCTTCAGATATCATCAGGGTATGCAACTTCTTAGGAACTATTAGTCTCTAAATACTTGCATAATTGTTGTGCTGATAACTATGTGCGTCGGTAGTAATCAAAAGTCTCGGATACAAAAAAGCACTACCTTTTAGAAACATATTTGCGCTCTCCTCGATTATAGATAGTGGAAAATTGTATTTCCATTTTATTTTTCTATAGGAGAAACGATAATTGTCTATAATAAATTAATAATACATTGAACGTCTGACAACATCGTACTTAATCACAGCGAAGAATAAAACTAAACAATATTTCTACTAACAAATCATTTTAACTGCTTTGTTCAATATTTATGTTGGCTCATTTCAAAAGAAAATGCGAATTCTGTAAAATTTATTCATCATTTAATTCACACTCGTAACATTTTGTCGTTTAACTTCTGCATTGAACACTATGTCATAACATCAGTTAACACTTGAATATAAACTTTATAGTAAATGTAAATTACAATAAACTAAACCGGTTTCGTCTTATCACCATCAGGTAAACCTTTTACCTAAAAAGGTTGTAAATGTAAATTGAAATTAAATAATTGTGGAAAAAGCATTTTATATACTTTTTCCACGTTTATTACGTTAGTTAAAAATTACGTAAGTTAGTTAACACTCGAATAAATCAAGTGGTAACATGAATTTCCATCAAGGAGTAACAATATATTCAATCAACTACACTCGTGACATCAGTTGTTGCTTTTCTCTTTTTTTCAGTAGGCTAAATGCTAGTAGCATTTAGCCTACTGAAAACTTATATTAGACACGGCGTCATATTTGGAAAATGTATGGAGTTGCTTTTAAGAGCTATGCTATAGATTTACGAACTACCAAGCATATTTCTTTCCATGGCACCCTGAACTTGTTTAAGAGGCCCATATTTAGCGGCCAAGTCTCGGTTCCATATATCATCTGTAACACACATTGGTCAAAAATGTTCGACTTGAAGCACTGTGACATTTTACAGGAAAATACCTACTTAAGCTTCCCGAAGGATGCCCATCTGCGTTGGATCGAGCGATCGACCTCTTTCTTCAAGGAACATATAAAATTTGTAAAATAGGATTTTTTTAGTAACAGTATGAAATAGTAACGTAGTTTCATAACGACCTCTCATAATATATATTCAAACCTACTAAGAAGAACAACTAATATTATTAATTCAAATAACATACTAAGAAAATCATTGAAAACCGTTTAAACAAAACTCGTAGCTAAAGCTTTATACCATACACAAACGGATTTATGACGAAAGCACTTTTATTGTGAGTTCTATATTTTTTCCTCGCTGTAATCCACCCTAGATGTTTTGATAAGCGATTCGGTCTAGTCAGCCAATTTTTGACACCTAATTTCTATTTAAGAGAAATAATTTAAAGTGTAAATTTTTACGACGAGTGCCCAATATAACAACTATATAAGAATATAATATGACTTACTTTGTAATGTGCTAAGACAAATGAGCTTGCATCTCCTGGTGGCAAGTCAACACTTACAAACATTTACATGGCTTGAGGTTTTGTGGGAGTTCGAATAGCTCCCTCGTGAGGCAAACCACACGAAACGTCACGACATAGCCGTAACAAGTAGCTATACAAAGAAGACGTACTTCTTTAGTTGATGGCTGCTCAGAAGTTGGTAAGTCAGCACCCATCATATTTAGATAAAATTTCACATAATATTATTTTTAAAATGACATTACTAAGAGATACTCCTGCTTCGTGGTCTAGTGGTTAGTATGCCGAAATATCGTGAGGGCCTGGGTTCCAATCCCGAGTCAGACCAAAGTGTTACTGTGATTTTTCAATTTCTAATAACAGACCGAAGTCAGGTAGTTTGCGGTGTTCGTTCCATGTTCCTCAGTGAACACGCTAAGCTGTCCTGCGCCTAATTGCGCTCCGGTCGTGTCAGACTGCCGTCCCATATGAATAGATAAATGTGGAAACAGGGAGTGCACTTGTGCCTACGCACAAAATTGTGCACTATAATATTCGTAAGTCCTGTGCAGTTGATTAGCCTATATAGAGTTGACCGCCATGGTCCTAATTCGACTAAGACAACATTATTAATACTTTGTGCTAAGGGCTGGTAGTGGCAAAATTCTGTATAACCTAAGGCCCACGCACTCTATGTTATTATACGTGAAAACGCTCGCCGCTCGCGCCTCGCACCGCACGCGAGCGCATTATTCAATCGACGCGGGCACTTTTTCCCGCGCATTCAGCGTCTCTCGTTTAATTCCCACTATAGTCTCTGTGTGCCGCCACACTTCTGGAATCCAATTCCCCAGAGCATCACGGACCGTGTCGCGCGCACTTGCCGTTTAAATCTAAACAACGTTGGACCAACTATATTTATGTTCTCTTATAGAGTTAAAAAGGTCTATGTGCAAGGCCAGTCAGTTGGAGTGAAACTTCTGGTGCTCGAAAATAAAAGAAAAATATTGACAAGCGACCGGCCTAAGAATATTATAGCACAAATTTTGACGTTCTTTTATTTATTAATTTAATAGCTATATACTGTAACTTACAAATTTGAAGTAATCCTGAAGTAATTTACCGTCGTAACAAAAATATCGGATTAGTCCCGTACCTTTAGCTCTTTCACCATTTAGACTATACAAGATACAATTAGTAATACAAATAATATTATTGTAAAAATGTATTGTAAAATAAAAAACAATCAACTCGGCCAGAGGGATTTTGTTTCGAGATTGGCTGAGTAAAAAAAAAACCATTCCTTACCATACCATGCCATACCATACCATACCATACCATACCATACCATACAATACCATACCATACCATACCATACCATACCATACCATACCATACCATACCATACCATGCCATGCCATACCATAGCATACCATAGCATAGAATACCATACCATACCATAACATACCATGCCATGCCATACTATACCATACCATACGATACCATACCATACCATGCCATGCTATGCCATGCCATGCCATGCCATGCCATGCCATGCCATACTATACCATACCATACCATACCATACAGCCTTAGCTACAACTTACTTCTGAATTACCCCAATTTCTTCAGTCAAATTAAATTAAATCTAAAACAAGATGAGCAGTCAATGTGTATTGCAGATATCGTCCGGACAGGACAAAGGAAAGAATATGAATAAGTAAAAAGTTAAATTGGATTAAAATAAGCAATACGACTTCGAGCTTTGATTATATTTTCACCAAAGTTTGCATTAGACGAATAGGCGCGGGCTACAAATAAATCCAACAAAACTTTGCTAGTTTTCTTTTTGTTTAGCTGTCCCAATATTGCTACTTTAGTATTCGCTAACAGACACAAAAATAAACTGACGAATGATGTATATTAGTTTTTAATGTCGGCAAATCGTCGTGTCTCAATAATCGTGGCCCAATGGGGGGGGGGGGGGTTAAAAGGTGGGCAACGCATCGGAATCAATGTGCTCATGTTCATGGGAGTCGGTAGTCCATGAAATGCTCCGATTGCTCGTTTATCCCCCTATACTATGTAAAAAGCAGATACCAAAGAAAAGCAAGTGCAAAACTACACAACTGTATTTTTGTAGATTTTTTAAATGTAATGTTTTATACAGTAATAACATTTTTAAACGTAATGTTTTATACAGTAATAACATTTTTAAATGTAATGTTTTATACAGTAATAACATTTTTAAATGTAATGTTTTATACAGTAATAACATTTTAATTATTATAGCGTAGTGCTCTTGCTTGTCACAATGCTGTCATATTTCGTGCAGTTTATTCGTTTGATGTTTGTTTGAACCAAAGCGTCTTCAACGCAACATTTGTCACTTATTAATAGAATCGGAATGAGAACGACCACATTATCTTCCCCCTTCGAATTCGCTTTAAATTTAACAATAGCTCCCCCTACACCTCCTTTCACTACAGGGGACCCCCGCTAATACAATGCTGGACGTTTTCGTCGTAATAAAATGATAATCTAATAAAAATGCATAAAAGACAAGATGAAAGCCACATGAAATACTCTCCCTCTGAGATATCAATTTGTATCACAAGCTTCCGATGTTGTTTTATCTCTTCATATTTAACTTGTGCGTCTCGCGGTTTCACCCGCTTAATCTGCGATAAAGTGTAAAAATATATCATAGTTATTTTGTTTTATATTACAATCACACAAATAAATAATACTATAATGTAGTCACTATTGTAAGGGTAATATCATACAAAAAATATTATTTAAATAAATTAAGTCTAATTTAATCATAAGAGACCAGCTTAACAACATTGTATTAATTGCACTTTATTGAGCCGTTACTACTTTGCCGGTACGCCTATGCAATGTAAAACAAATGTAGAATCCCACCCAGAATCATTTGTCGACATGAATATAAAACAGAGTCCTTAATAGTTGTTTGTCTATATGTGATTGTTTCAGTCAAAATCTACTAGACGGATTTTTATACAATTTACACGCATTAATGTTAATATATTATTAATAATAATAATATTTTTACTTATAACATACACAGCCTAGCTCTCTGCTATGTATCGTGAAGACTAGTGTTATAGGTACTAATCATTTATTTCCAAATTATTTGCACAATCAGTTTCATTGTTTTGAGTGTGACACTCGCGTAGACATACGAAATCAATTTGTATCAACACCACCATCAGTGTTCATCCGATCACTGACGGTAATCCTCCTTCAATGAACGCCGAAACAAATGCGGTTATAAATTCTACCGTATCTGTAAAACATTTACATAAAAGTTCTCTTAATTTATTTCGCACCGATTGTGCTGCGGACAAAATGATCGAACAGAGAAAGCTTGGAACAGCAATTTTCTACTTACTTTAACTGAACGTATTAAATGGTGCGTTAAAATCCATCTACATTAATCGCACACTCAGCGAATACACTAACGAGCCCCCAATTAACTTTTTTTGTTTGTGTGCGGGCGAATCATTTTCGTTGAAAGAATTACGACATCAATTTGTATAATTCTCTTCTAATTTGTTACTTATTGAAGTCTTCGGACGAGTTTCTAAGATACGATGTACTAAATATAAAATGTGTTAATTGCAGGCAAACTGTAGTAGATGTTGGATGCAACAAGTCTCGTATGCATATAGTATGGCACCTGCCATACATCAGCAGATAATGCCGATCGGTTAAACAAACGGATGGTTAAATATGTGGTCAAGGAGCTCTTTTAAAGGTAATGGTATGAGTGTCAGCAGGATGACCATTGATTAATTAGGAAACAAATACTCTTAATTTAATAATAATATACAAAAAATCCGACCGCTAACTAAAAACATGAGTGCAGTCGGGTGTTTTGTTTCATTTTACTTTGTAACAAATGACATTTCCAAGAAGAATTAAACTCAAACACTTCAATACTGTGAGTGAATCGTTTCATAATGTGTTCAAAATATGATCAATGCCAAATTGATAGTCACTTGATTCACCAGCAACCATAAAAATCATGAAAATTAATCCCAAGGAATTAAACTAATCCTACTTAATTCCGGTAGTGGTCCTCTCTGAGAGCGCAGAGATATTTAACGAACTTTTAAACGTATACTTTCGGAACGACATCTTCCATCCTGAATGGATCGGTAAAAAATTATCTATTTAACATACCAAAATCAAAGTCATAGCTGAAGTCCCTAGAAATGAAAGAAGTTGGTCTTAGTTAGTCTCCGTACGAAACTGATCCTCCATGGTCCATCTACCGATCATCTTTGACATAAACAATCCACGTGGAAGAGACGATGGACCAAGAGCTCATACATGCATATTCTTTTAGTGACTTTTAAAATGCACAGTTCGCTGAAAGGCAAAATCTTCCATTCTTTTTTTTATAGTATAGGGGGACAAATGAGAAACCGAACCTTACAACGACTACAGACACCCATGAATATCAGCATAATTATGCAATGGGCCACCGGCTACTCCAAGCCACGTTCGGTGGTATCGAGAATTACCTCCCCGGTCGTGCCGACCCAATTCCGTTGCATAAGAGGATGTAGTGTCATGCACCATACAAGGCACTACATCTTACCATTCCCCCAAACAAAAAAAATATGCTGAGATAAATAATAGAAGTTACACTTTAATGGACAAGTTAACGTTCGACGGTCAATCAACACCAGGACCACGGAACAAGCCAGTGATGTATGGTCTATCTCCTCAACGCAACCGTAACGCTTTTTCTATAAAAAAGTTTCACTTCAAAAAGTTTACATATCCCTCCCAAAGTGCAAGTCCTATCCTAAATCTCAAAAAATGGAACTGGCCCTACGTGGTCCCTGAACTGGTCCTCTTTCACATAAACAATCCACACGGAAGAGATGATAGACCGAGAGCTCATGCATATTCAGCGCCTTTTATAACGTACAGTTTGTCGAACGGCAATTCGTTTTATTTGTAATTGACTCAATTTGAACGGGAGAATGTTATTTTAACGGAAAATGGACGTTTCTTTACCGCATCAGTTTTGTTTGAATATTAAGTTTTGTTGAAACTCTTTGCACTCGAAACAGCCAATATGGCATACATTCCAATTATTCAACATATTCATATTTTGTTTCACTCGTGATTGCAAACAACGGGTCCCATGCTCGTTGCAAGATGCAACGTAGAACTGGGATACTGGGCTGGGGTACCCCGCAGTCACTCTGACTATGACAATAAAAGTTCTTCTTCACCCTAGCCTTATCCAGTTTCTATATCAGATGATATCGGGGTAGGCTACTTGATCTAGGGGATTGGACGAGGGCGCCAGTTTTTACACAGAGCGACTGACATCTGACCCCCGCAACCCAGAAGGGAAACCGGTCACAACCCTAGATTAGGTCGAATTCGACTACACGAATCCGGGTTTCCTTACGATAATTTCTTTCACCTCAGAGAATGTACCTGAGTTAGGAAAACGCATTAGTACATGACCGGCATCGAATCTGGACCACCCGAGTGCAAGTCCGTAGCGCTAGTAGCAGTCTCTTGTATTTAATATTAACGTATTAGTACATGACCGGCATCGAACCTGGACCACCCGAGTGCAAGTCCGTAGCGATAGTAGCAGTCTCTTGTATTTCATATTAACGCATTAGTACATGACCGGCATCTAACCTGGACCACCCGAGTGTAAGTCCGTAGCGCTAGTAGCAGTCTCTTGAATTTCATATTAACGCATTAGTACATGACCGGCATCGAACCTGGACCACCCGAGTGCAAGTCCGTAGCGCTAGTAGCAGTCTCTTGTATTTCATATTAACGCATTAGTACATGACCGGCATCGAACCTGGACCACCCGAGTGCAAGTCCGTAGCGCTAGTAGCAGTCTCTTGTATTTAATATTAACGTATTAGAACATGACCGGCATCGAACCTGGACCACCGGAGTGCAAGTCCGTAGCGCTAGTAGCAGTCTCTTGTATTTCATATTAACGCATTAGTACATGACCGGCATCGAACCTGGACCACCCGAGTGCAAGTCCGTAGCGCTAGTAGCAGTCTCTTGAATTTCATATTAACGCATTGGTACATGACCGGCATCGAACCTGGACCACCCGAGTGCAAGTTCGTAGCGCTAGTAGCAGTCTCTTTTATTTCATGTTAACGAGCAGTCGGAGTGTAAAGATAACTACTGGCATGTTTCCTGCCTTTCCTTTCCCCCCTATGAGCTACGGGAAACCCACTAAACGCACTAAACGGGACTGCGTAGCTTTCAGTGGCAGTATGATTTGAGCGAGCGATATATGCGGTTTTAAGAGTTTCAGGAGTCCTTTGGAGAGGAGTACTGAAGGAACAACACCACCCTCAAACTGCGGATGTCTTTGTGGGCTGGCTGTCATTCACTTACGAACAGTCGTCTGAAACTCCACCTCGTTTTCTTTAATCCATATCTGAAGCGCCAAATATAGAACCTTGTCCCTATCAATCCTAATAAATCCTAAAGTAATTTAAATCATAAACTTAACCAAAGTTAAACTCGACGCGATTGAAATTGTTGGTTTGAGGCGATGTACAAAACTTGCTGATTAAAATTTATTATAACAGATTTATATCTTGTGGTAGCAATTAACCATCTACCAGGGGTGGCCCGAGCCAAATACTGTATATTGTAGGTATTTGATATATTACTCAATAGCGCCAAAACTACAAAATGATTTTTATATGAAACCCCGCTGTCACTAGGGAGGAAAAAAAATCCGTCCCGCACCGGCTACTGCACGGAGATCATCTTCCCATCTGGTGAACGGTCGGCCAACATTTCGTTTTCCTAAACGTGAGACTTCAGTGGCCGGTCCAAATTCATATAGCGGATATAAAAACAGTTTCAGCTTTTCCCTCGGGCTCCCTGCGATAATATTAAAGGGCCAAATTAAAATAGCGATTGCCACTGTCGATCTTAGCGACAGTATATGAGCAACGGCAGTGGAAACAGGTGTTGGCCGGAGTGAAACGTTCATATTTGAATATACAGGCCCTTTGCCTTTGACGGGCGTAGCCATTCTAAAGGAACTAATAGAGGTGTAATGAAACAATGATGCTATTTCTTATACAAGACTAAAATATATTCATATTATTCTTTGTGTGCGTGTGTGTGTGTGTGTGTGTGTGTGTGTGTGTGTGTGTGTGTGTGTGTGTGCGTGTGTGTGTGTGTGTGCGTGTGTGTGTGTGTGTGAGCGTGTATTTGTGTGTGTGTGTGTGTGCCTGTGTGAGCGTG
>JAFELO010002452.1:283-20694 GCA_017140195.1 Eumaeus atala
TCCAATTGAGGAAGCGATTGCTTCTAGATGATCAACAACTCTATTTTATGTAGGGTGTGTTAGCTGATCCTATTATGTCCAATTGAGGAAGCGATTGATTCTAGATGATCAACAACTCTATTTTATGTAGGGTGTGTTAGCTGATCCTATTATGTCCAATTGAGGAAGCGATTGATTCTAGATGATCAGCAACTCTATTTTATGAACCATTAAATTATTCGAAGCAATTACGTGTAATGTCTTCTGGTTTTCAATTCAGTTTGTTGAATCTAAACGACCTGTTGTGTGATACCACAAAATCTACACTCACAAGTACACTTTTCTGAAGAGTCCACTTGCATTACCCACTTTGCTGAATAATTTTCTACTACTACTATACTAAAGTATCTATTGAAAATTATTCATATCATTGCAGACATTTAAATGATATTTACAAGCGTATCGATTATTTATTTAATAATATAAATTATTTATTCAATATATTTAACAGTAATGATGATAGAGTACGCTATCTGCTTGTCGAGTCGTTGTGTTTTTGCAAATTAATTGAACGGTAAGTACAAATAAACTCTCGCATTTACAGCATGAGTGTGAAGTGTGGTATTGTTTTATTGATACGCTTTTATTTGTACGTGTAAACGGTGTGCCGTGAATCCACATGATCCTGAATCACATTTTCAAGGAACGAAGTTAGCCTCTTAGTAGTCAAGGGGACTCTTACAACTATGAGTAATTGATTGTTTGTGAAAAAACATGCACAACATTTTATTCAAACTCTACACATATAAGTTCTTTTCATTTTAAAATTGTTGTTGATTCTCATGTTTGTTTTTTCATAACATTGTCATAAATTGCATTTTATGAGCATTTCTTATTACCTATTTACATTATTTCAAGTAGGTATTATTTTTAATCGATACATCCCACATAATGGTTCGCGTTCACTCGTATCTTATTTGTACCTTTATACATAAATCTGCATGTTATTGCCACTGAAGAGCTGTTTGCTCTTATGCGTGTATTGTAGCTTTGCTAGAACGTATTGAGACATAAACAAACACAGGCAAGCCAATGAGGAATTCGCCTCCGGCAATTACTTTATCGTTATCTCTATCGATCCAATACAACTGCACAATGCTGATCTGAAGCGATGGCGGTGTCTACCGTCACGATTTGTGTTCTTTACATCAGAGCTGATACATAAAGAAAACGTTGTTTTGATGATGAAAACATGATAATAAAGTGAGCTACATTTTTCTCAACGGTACCGAATACCAATGTTGCATCACATAACAATAATTAGCAACCACATAAGACTATATTGCTTTCGCATATTTGTGCGAATATTCTTTTAAAGAATTTTATCGCCAAAGGATTTTCATAAATTCGGCTATTGCGGAAGTTCTGTCTGTTCTACGAGTGAATTGAGAGAAACGCGTTAAAATCCGTTCAACGGTTTATAAGAACACATGAGATCTACACACGTCTACAGCCGTTGGTTAAGACTCCTGTTAAACATTGATGCGAGAAAATAATATCGACATTTCGATATAATATTGATAATTATAAAATACTAGCAGTCCGTCCCAGCTTCGCGCGAGTATTTCATTAAATATTGCCAAAATTCATTGATTTACAAAAAAAAAAACATGAATTGTAACCTGTAATGTTTACGACGTAAATATTCGTAAATATTATGACAATAAATCAAATATGTGACGGAAGAACATTTGTCGGGACAGCTATTTGACAATTATTCTGAATAATTGTCATAATTTTTCTCTTTTTGGTACCGAGTCAGAGTTAGCTAGTCACCAGCACTTTTTTTACACTTTTCCTCCAATTTTAATTTGATTAAAATACTACTATTATAGTAGTAATAAGGGTACCACGGTCACTTACTGTGACAAATATTTAAACGCAAAGTACCTAGTATCTATTCTAGGGAGTTCATTAGAAACAGAAATCGATTGTGAGATGATTATATTATACAAAATATCGGCGAAAAGTATCGAAATATGAACCAAGAAATATCGATTTATCGATAAATCGATATTTCTCTATTATCTATTTAGAGGTTAGAACTGAGAATTATAATATTTTGCATAAATATAGGTAGTATAAATGTTAGTGAGTAGTTCGTCTCCATGTTGTCCGCACGCCCACTAGCTTCAAATATCGCAAAAGTGTATTTTTACCTTAAATATTTTAATACAAGATCCAATTTTTTTTTATTCCATACGTAGAGCAAACGAGCAGTCAGAATCTGTTTATAAGCGACTACGGAGTCACACGGACACAGCTGGTGGCACAGACAAGTGGAAAAAATGTTGGATAAAGCTCCGAGGATTACTAATTATATGTTGTTCAAACGATTCTCGTATGCTCTGTGCACTGTGGCGAGCCTAGTGATGCGAACGACACATTTAATTAATTTAGTAAACTTTGATGTTTATGTACAAAGTGTATACAATTTATTTATCAGCAATAGCGATATTTAACATATACACCTGTTTTACGCGTACAAATTACTGTGGGTATTTAATTCCGCCTACAAAAGAATAAACACCGATAACTGTCGGTCCTTAAATCGATATAATGTTAAGTCGTTTCATACAGATTTGATCAGTAATTAAAACAAACCGTCCGATACATATCTAAATTCGATTAATTAAAATTAATATTACATCAGATAAATTTAAAAGAAAGTGAAATACTTTTCCTCTTAATAATCTTTGAGTTCAAAAATTTTATGCGAGGCTTGTTCTAAGAATTGTTGCCTTTACTTTTGACTATATTTGCACTAGCACTCTTTAGTCTTTACGTTAAGAGCAGTATTCAATTTCGTTTTTTGTCAGTATAATATTTGTAGTTCAAAATGCTATAAGATTTAGCCAGAAATGGCTGTAAAATATTTTAACAGCTGGTATAGCTGAGTAGATGCTCATTAAACTTTAAAAATACAATTTATAGACATTATTTTATATTTGGATGATTGTAGCCACTAGTGCCACGGTAAATTGGATAAATAATTAATTTAATCGAATAACAGAAACGTGTTGGTATATAAATTACGTTTTTACAGGATCATGAATTGATTTACTTCCTTAATTTTCCAGATGTTATTACACAGTAAGTTTAGTTACAGCCCGGACATGGATGTGACGCGTGTATTGTTCAGGCCATCGCCTGGCGCAGACCAACTGTGAGCAACGCACACAAATTTATTGGTATAGCTGCAGACATTAAATATTTTCTCAATTCTTGTTTTTTTTTTGTATTTCTTACGTCTTCTCCATTGAAACCAGCTTTCATATTTATACGCGTTAATCTAATCCTAATCGTACTGACATCGGTAAAAACTCATTTTACCTCTTGCCTCTCTTATCCTTCTCTTCTTTGCTTTTTTTCATATCTGTATCGTTTTAATAACATTTAGCATCTGTCATTCGGAGGCTTATCAAGAACCGCCCTATAACTCAGGGTTTCGATATCGTGAAATATTGAAACCCTGAGTTATAGGGCGGTCTATTGCATCTATATAGGGCGGTCTATTGCATCTGTTGCTATAATGAAGCTTTTGTGAGGACTGCTATAAGCGTACGTATCTATCATCATCATCATACGTACATTTATTTACACATGCAGTTGTTGTTCCTGCGTAAAGTCCAAGTACTAGCATTCAACTAAATCAAAGTTTAGTCTTTCATATTTTACAAAAATTGTTGGATACAATTGTTTGGAGAGTTAAGAACCTTATACCTATTAGATATTACCTTATAGAAAATTTATAATTCTATAATTAATAATCCATATTTACAATACAAAATTGTCATTAAATCCCGTCTTTGATTTATTGATAATTGTTTAGGAGGTTATGTCCCACGTGAACACAGACACATATTAGCGGCCGGACTTAATTGTGAAAAATGTGGACTATGAAGCGAGCTGCGCGCGCACCGGTGCGCATTCCGCGGCATAATGTACTTTCGTTCCGGACAAAAAATGTTATTTTTTTTTATTGCACGATCGGTTGTGGCATTCGCGATGATCATTTTAGAAATGTATGTTGGTGTCAACTTCGGAGTTCACTCTACTGGAGGCCAGTGACACATATGTTGTAGACGCTCATATTATCTATTTTAGTAAAATATTTTAGAAATGTATGTTGGTGTCAACTTCGGAGTTCACCCTACTGGAGGCCAGTGACACATATGTTGTAGACGCTCATATTATCTATTTTAGTAAAATATTTTAGAAATGTATGTTGGTGTCAACTTCGGGGTTCACTCTACTGGAGGCTAGTGACACATATGTTGTAGACGCTCATATTATCTATTTTAGTAAAATATTTTAGAAATGTATGTTGGTGTCAACTTCGGAGTTCACTCTACTGGAGGCTAGTGAAACATATGTTGTAGACGCTCATATTATCTATTTTAGTAAAATATTTTAGAAATGTATGTTGGTGTCAACTTCGGAGTTCACCCTACTGGAGGCCAGTGACACATATGTTGTAGACGCTCATATTGTCTATTTTAGTAAAATGTTTTAGAAATGTATGTTGGTGTCAACTTCGGAGTTCACTCTACTGGAGGCTAGTGACACATATGTTGTAGACGCTCATATTATCTATTTTAGTAAAATATTTTAGAAATGTATGTTGGTGTCAACTTCGGAGTTCACCCTACTGGAGGCCAGTGACACATATGTTGTAGACGCTCATATTATCTATTTTAGTAAAACATTTTAGAAATGTATGTTGGTGTCAACTTCGGAGTTCACCCTACTGGAGGCTAGTGACACATATGTTGTAGACGCTCATATTATCTATTTTAGTAAAATATTTTAGAAATGTATGTTGGTGTCAACTTCGGAGTTCACTCTACTAGAGGCTAATGACACATATGTTGTAGACGCTCATATTATCTATTTTTGTAAAATATTTTAGAAATGTATGTTGGTGTCAACTTCGGAGTTCACTCTACTGGAGGCTAGTGACACATATGTTGTAGACGCTCATATTATCTATTTTAGTAAAATATTTTATAAATGTATGTTGGTGTCAACTTCGGAGTTCACTCTACTGGAGGCCAGCGACACATATGTTATAGACGCTCATATTATCTATTTTAGTAAAATATTTTAGAAATGTATGTTGGTGTCAACTTCGGAGTTCACCCTACTGGAGGCCAGTGACACATATGTTGTAGACGCTCATATTATCTATTTTAGTAAAATATTTTAGAAATGTATGTTTGTGTCAACTTCGGTGTTCACCCTACTGGAGGCCAGTGACACATATGTTGTAGACGCTCATATTATCTATTTTAGTAAAATATTTTAGAAATGTATGTTGGTGTCAACTTCGGAGTTCACTCTACTGGAGGCTAGTGACACATTTGTTGTAGACGCTCATATTATCTATTTTAGTAAAATATTTTAGAAATGTATGTTGGTGTCAATATATTTATATATATTTCAACATCATACGATAAGAATATTAACAGGTACATCTTTACTGAGACAACTACAGTATACACAGTACTACACGGTATGGTTTCATCCAGTCCTACTGATGTTAAACGCGTACGTCTGACACACTTGCACGACTGACGGAGTGTGGATGAAATTTGAAATAGGCTTTGGTATTGGTACAGATTATAATCCGGTGTAATGTAAAAATACATTTTATACCAGCAGTGAGTGCGACATTAGGGACAGGTTGCGTTCGGCCGGGTGAAGCAAGTAAATTGTTACTTTGGATTACATTTAAACTTGTGATGTGCCAGGGACTGTACTTGTATATATGGTAACATGATTCATGAAACTTATGTTGAGTAGGAAACGCAGAATTCAGCTCTTACTTAAACTTAAATCGTATACTGAGGCAAAAGTCATGAGCACAAGTTTACACCTACAGCTTCACCTGCTACGAGGAATTTAAGGCGTGGGCGGCCATTAGTGATGGCCGTTAGTGTTGATAAGATAAAAAAATACGATTCAATAGACTTAGGCATTGTCAACTAGAGAGATTTATTTTGCTGTCTGGTCCGGGACTCGCCTATACATATTATATAGATGACGGGCTGGCTCAGTTGGTAGCGTGGCGGTTATTCCGCGTGTTACGCCAGAGGTCGCGAGTTTAAATCCCGCCTAGGTCATTGATGTTTATATATCTAGTACGTGTATAATCTTAAATATATAAAATTACTTAAATTTATAAAAAACAAACTTACAAAAGTTTTGTACCATTTAATAGTAAAAAAAGTCTTCTTAATAATAATACCCACACAATATATATGAACACTAGGACGGACCGCTGGTAATGTGTAATATTAAAAAGTAAATCACTTAAAGTAAAAAAAAAGCAATCAAATGAATACTTATTTATAACTAGCTGTACCCGGCGCGCGTTGCTACGCCTAAAACTAAAAAAATTAAAGAAAAATTAAAAAAAATATACGAAACTTCTCCGTGGAAAAATACATATACTTATATACTAGACTGGGCATAAATACTGTTACAATCAAAAATAAAAAAATGTTACATTTGAATTTGGAATCCGTCATTTTTGTACGATTGTTCATTGTGTTTTCTCATTTTGGCGCCAATACATTGTACAATATTTTGCGACAGTAAAATGGAGTGGGGTAATAAAGGGAACAGATTCACTGTTATTGCATTACACAGGTTATGGTGCCAACTGCAATTTTTAGAACTCTCCACACACTGTTATCAAATGTGTGTGTACCGGGCTATTAAGTAGGTACAGTGAGACTTCCTCTGTTTGTAACGGATAAATATCTGTCCATTCACCTACTGTTCGTACAAAAAAGTTGGTCAAAGCAGTAACTCTCCATCTACACTAATATTGCAAAATATTATATAATGTATCGGTGCGAAAATGAGAAAACACAATGAACAATCGTATATAATGAAAGATTCCCAATTCAAATGTAATATTTTTTTATTTTTGATGCTGTTAGTATTTACGGCTTGACTAAGTATAAACCACGATTCATAGACGAGCCTACAGAAGATGAAATAATTGACAGTTTCTAAGTTAACAGCAACCAATTTTGATAGGTCGTTTTTGCGTGGTGAATGCACAATTATACAAGCACACATGCACACAAACAGATGGGCAAGCGCTCTATGATTATTTTTTATAGTATAGGAGGGCAAACGAGCAATCGAAGCCCCTTGACGACTAGCGACGCCCACAGTCACCCGCATTGTTGTCTTGCAGAATGTTGCTCTCCCTTTCTCCAAGTCCATAAACAACAAATATGTAATTGTCCTGGCTCCTAATAGACATACATTTTTTCTGAAATATAATCTAATTACCTATTATTCTACTACTAGTATTTTGGAACCTGTCCAAAGCACACTTGATATTCGATCTACCGACTAATCTTATCCGCAGATTAGGTTATGGCCTCCTAACCGATACAATGAGAAGGTTAGGTCGACCGTTCACCAGGTGGGAAGACGACCCCAGACCTATTGCTATTAAGTAGTTGGTCCGTGATGGATGCGAATAGCAGGAGATCAGTCGTCTCGGCGTTCATTGAAAGATGTCTATGTCCAGCAGCGCCAGGGGCCCTTGCCCCTTGGCGAGAATGGCAACCTCACCTCATTGCACTGCCCCAATATTGGTGAGGTTGTCCTGTGGTGCGGGACAACCCCATCTGTGGAGGTGGCGTCGGTCCCTACGGGGGCTGACTAGCCGTCGAGATGCCCTGGTGTTTTGTTGTTCCGGGGCACCTCACTAAAGGCGGCACTGATGGCTCGCGGTGGTCTTTGTAGGTGTTCGACACTATAATGTGTCGTGAGCCGCACATACCACTGGACCCCGCCCAGGGCCGGCGAAGGCGCGAAAATGCGTTTCCCGCGTCAAAGAAAAGGGCTGACAATGATGATGATGATGATAAAACAGATAAGATATCGACAAATGCCAATGCTATATACATATAGATGTTTGTAATTAATTTTTGCGTTCGTTATGGCGTGGCCGAGGCGACCTCCGTGTAGTCTGGGATGGATGCGAGCAGCAGCGGATCGGTATCTTGGCGCTCATTGAGTCATTTGAGGCCTATGTCCAGCAGTGGACCGATAGGGCCCGTTAATGATGATGATGATGTTCCATGTAACGACATAGAGCATAATCAGGTAAGGCAATATATTATATTGCGATAGGTTGACTGTTACGCCTAATGTTATAGGCCGCATATCACACTGTCATGTAAGCGGCAAATGGTAATGTTGTATGGTACAAATAGGGGCCGCATATCACACTGTCATGTAATTTATCGTACAAGTGTAATTTGTATGGGAGTCAGAGAACAGTGATCGAGAACGAGGCTATTATTGTATTAGTATCGCCTGGTGATTGAAAGATTACAGCCCGTGGCGTTCGTTTATGGGACTCCGAATTGGTTCAAATTGTATACACAATATATTAGTAATAACACAGATCTGTAGTTACAGACTACTGGGCGAGTAGCACCAAGCACGGGGCAGGCCGATCATGGAGTTATACTAATGGTCAGTGCTGGACTAATAAACATAAAAAATATCTAATAATAATTATAGATACAAAAAGTCTTTGTTACCATGTTTGTTCAATTTTTACACATCCTCGGTGTTATGATTCTAGT
Source organism: Eumaeus atala (assembly GCA_017140195.1). Taxonomy (NCBI): domain Eukaryota; kingdom Metazoa; phylum Arthropoda; class Insecta; order Lepidoptera; family Lycaenidae; genus Eumaeus; species Eumaeus atala. The sequence continues at coordinate 8,947 of JAFELO010002452.1, forward strand.
TGTCTTATTTAAAAGTAGAAGTACCTTCACGCCTTTTATTCCCGCAGAGTTAGGCAGAGATGTGCCAGTACATCCACAACTCGTAAGTCCAGTAGATACACTAGCACACCCACGACTAGCCAAGGTACTGGCCCATGATGTCGTAGGTGACAAGCCTATCGCCACTTCGGGTATATTCCAATCCCGGACAATGTAATGCGTGCTCAGAATAATCTGAGATTTAATAACAGTTTACTTTAATAACAGTTGCACGACCTGGGGATCGAACCCAGGACCCCACGATGCTAATGGTCTTAACAGGCGACACCCGCACCGTTACACCACTTTTGGTTTTTTTTAAACGGACACTGTTTATAAAATCAAATTCCATTTAGTCATTATAAAGATATGTTCTTACATATATACATAAGCAGTGGTAGCCGAGCGATGCCGTTCGCCTTGCATTAGCGGTGTTGTATAGTGTCTCTATAAAATTTCTTAAATTTATAAAACAGTAAATAATATTTAATTCCAAAATACTAGAACTTTTCTCTAGTTGCAATGAATAAAATTATCAACCATAATCTCGATTATTATAGGCGAGGTGGAGGCTTCTAGGTCTAAAAGGGCGCACCAATTCGTGTTTGTTTTCCACGTGGGAGCTTCCGGAGAATCACTTCCATCTCAATTGAGTCCTGAGGATCAGTCAGAAGAACCGAAGCAAGATTTTTTTTATATAAACGGTACAGTGAGCTATACGTTTACACAAGAGCACCGCAGTACTGGAACTGACGAACAGGCGCGGGGTCGTGCATATATTAATGCTAGAATATAAAAAGTCGCTGCAGCCATTAAATCTCGGAGTGCCCTTTGACTTATTGTACAATTGTCCATAAAAAGTGTGTGCAGCTTTATTACCATTTCGTGTGACTGGACGCTCATATTTCACGCTCCGCGGAGGCTTGCTAACAATGTCGTTAATAAAGACATAACTGTCAATAAGTCACACATGTTATTTTCTCTACGTCACGGTATGATTTACAACTAATGCTTTTTGTGTGAACGCAGATAATGTCATTTTTGTTAAATCGATTTAGTTCAACTGAGAAATAATGACATTATTGTTAAATCAATTTAGTTCTTCTGAGAAATAATGACATTATTGTTAAATCTATTTAGTTCAACTGTGAAATAATGACATTATTGTTAAATGAATTTAGTTCAAATGATAAATCACGTGTGTACAGCGCCGCCAGTGCAGAGGACACACCTTTCCTTGCGGGAGTCTTAAGGTTACACTTAGAAATTCAACATCACGCACCCTTGTATCTATTATCATTCAAAGAATATCGCCAACCCTTATAAAAAGATACGCATAAGATAGAAAGGCTATTTAACACAATGTAAATTACCAAAACCCGATAACTGAATGGCAGACGCAATGGAATGACTCAACTAAAGGGCGACATTTACATTTTTGTTTCATTTGTGTGCATGATTTCTCGGTTAGAGATCGACGAATGCTTTGCACATTGGCCCCGGTAACTTTAGGAGCAAACTCTTTAGCTTTCAACTTCTCGCTGTGACTGCTCAATCGAAGCTAACGAATACGAACACAAGGCACATCGCACACTTTGGGAGTGTAGTATTTGGCATAGTGAGTGAGTCGTAATGTTATCTAATATTCATAGTGGCAACGGGGTAATTTACTATGCCATTTTCGTCTGATTAAATTCTTTGCGGGTACAGATTTAGCTTTTACGTTTGGCTCCCTGCGATCAAATCAAACGTTCATTGTGGTTGCGCTGTCGATCCTGGCGTTTTAAGTGAAAGCATCATGGCGTTTATATTGATATAGTATTTCATGGTTGTTGATGGTTCGGAATCATAACCGGGAGAGCTCGCATAGTACGTTTTAGTCGAGACGTGGCACCTTGTGACGGTGACTTCACAGATTTCATTATCTCATTTAACTGGCCGGCGAGCAATGCCGCGTCGGCGCATGCACGACGGCCGGCGCCTAATTAGCACGCATTAGCAAACCAGAGCCATCTCATAAGCTCAGTGAGATACATACAAAATAATTACCTCTCCAGATTGCACACTAATTAGTAAAAAAGCAACGATAGAGATATATTGGACGAATACACATTCGCCAGGCTTCTTGGACATACGGCCGAATATTTGTGCCAAGTATTCGGAGGCCGTTCCGATCGTCCAACCCCGATCAAGCATTTAAACAATATGCTATATTGTTTGTTATAATGGAAGTTCGATTTTACAATGTGCTAGTGGCGCCCGCGGTTTCGCCCGCGCTACATGGTAAAATTACATGTTATACCTTAATACTCTCTCAGTACTCACTTGCATCATGAAATAAGCCTCTGTACTAAATTTCAAGTTTCTAGTTAGGGTAGTTAACGCTGTGCGTCGTCTGTTAGTCAGTGGCTCAGTGACGAAATAATAAATAAAAAAATAAATAAAAAAACACTAACGGCACTTAAAGTTGAGCAGGCAACATTTGGATTTTAAACATGAATGGAACTGTCGTCCCTTTTCTAATATTTATATTTATTGGCATTAATTTTAAATTTGCATATTCTATTATTGTTGTCACCCGTACTGGAAACCTCGCTCAACTTGTCTACATGTGTTTCATAGTTATTGTGCGAACTAAAAATATATAATATAATAATTATTATAATGATATTTCATATATTTACTAAGATAAATATATTAAATAGTTGACGAATAATTTAACTGCAATAAACTTTTACTAAAATATCACAAAATAGAGCGGCCTTTTGAGTACTGCATAGGAGACAAACGAGTATTCGGATCTGTTTATGAAAAATAACCACCATTAGAATGAAGTTTGATTATCTGTATCATACGCATATAATGGGATATAATAGTAGGATATAATAATAGGGCCGAACTGCCCGCATACAGCTCTAGACATGAATACCGTGTAATAACAAAAAACTCCTTGTGTGTCTCTCTGCTGTGCCTCCACATAAAATGTCTCCTGTAACACATGCCTCGGCTTCCTTCAGCCCTCAGTTAGTTAAGCGCTAGTTTGCTGTAGCAGTCGCGTGTTGTAACCAATAAGAGGCGGAATTCCTCGCAGTTTTCCATCGCCGCCAAGAAATGCTTACAAACTGAAGTGCACTTGAAGTGCACAACTACCGTTTGTCATGTCATGCCTATGTAATATGCTCGGGGTCGCTCCCGGACCTCTTGTTCGCGATTTGGTTTTCACCGACTGCCGCGGTAATGCAAAGTCACCGCCTCATAAAAATGTACAATTCCTACAAAAAAGGCCTCGCAGAACGTGTGTAGTTAGTTCTTCAAGTAACTGTTACTATACACACAGCGCATATGCTACGATGACCAGTCTAAAAGTAGAAATTATCAGATGTTGATAGCGGTTACGAGAAAGCACCAGCGACCAGTCGGCGCTCGGCTCGTTTACAACGGTTATACGTTTCGATATTTTCACTTATGTAAATAGCGTTAATTCTTAGCAATCCCGTGGGTTATGGCGAGTCCGGTTGAGGGTCAAACAGCATTTGGTCAAGATGTACTTTAAGTGCCGTTGTTTATTAAATATTAGCAGATCTGAGCCTGTTTCTGTAAAGAGTACCTACAATTGCATCTTAATTCACTTGACTTGTTTTCCATTTCTCTTGGCAGATAAAATGCCTCATAAGAGTCAAGCAATATGAAAAAGATGTATAGCGATGTGAAACAAGTGAAGACTTCAATAAAGAACATCTATAGATGAACATATAGTTTCTATGTTTATATTGATCTCATAGAGTGCAGAGAAGTGATCACGGAACAGGCCTTTTCCAGTTTGGAAGTCTCGAACATACGAACAGCTGCACGCCGCTTCGTACGGTGAGAAATAGAGATCACACAAGTAGGAAATACAGCAAGAGCGACACTATTGCGTTACAAAACCGACACGTGCATCTACTTCACAAGTAGGTCCAGCGGGAGGGAGTGACTGAATGTACTACACAGGCGTAAAGTGTTGTCAGCTGCGCGTCTCGTGTATCCTCTGCGGTTCCGCGTGAACTCTCTCGTGTGCCTTGTGTGTTTGCGCTCGTCTACGCCTAATTGGCTATAACAATTTCCAGTTGTTTCTATTCGCTTCGTCCCTGAGAGTTATGGTGTACCTAAAGCTAAGGCCGTCCTTAACAAAAGTAGCATTGACCCAAACAAGAAGGTTATCCCTGTTAATCTTTTCACTGCCATTTAAATAAATAAATAAACGTTTATTTTGCAAAAGACAAAGATTACAGTGCAACAAAATATACAATTTAGTATATTAACAACTTTGCAAAATTGGTTAACGCCAAGCTAACATACGTATATAAGATACCGCGCTATAGCAAAGTACGCAAAATTTATATCATAATCAGCCGAGACTATCTAAATACACAAAATTCTTTTGTACATTTAGACAGTCGGCCCATATATGTCCATAAGAACATGATATCATCTACATAAGTCTTAGTGACTATCAACAAATGATTTTCATAAATGAAATTCAAAGGCAGGAAATGGGGGGATGAAGTTTATAACATGGAATTGCACCATGCTATGCGCGTGAAACCGCGCTGGTATTTACATGTAACAGTGAGCTAACTTGAACACACATTTTCACAATTCATTTAAATGAGACTACGAGTAAAAGGAAACGACGTGGTACCGCAAGTCTCTCCAAGCATCCACTTGAACGTTCAAACTATTCGTCATCACTCTTAATAAATACTTTGTGATAATGACGCACTTGTTTTAATATTTGTTTTCTCTTTTTACAGGTCGAAAATGGCGATCGACTCTGTGACGCACATATCACGTACAACACTAATACTGCTCGTAGTGGCTTCGCTAAACGTAAGTGTTTGTAAATGTTATGGAAAACCTGTTATGCTGTTGTAAATGTAAAAGCTCACTGCTGCTTGCTGCCCAATTGGGTTGCCCCAACCGCGGAACCCTCGACCACATTATACGGTGAACTGACGGTTTGTAGCCGGTGGCCCGTTGGGGGGAAGGCAGAAAGGAGGAAAACGCATCGGTATAGTAATCTATAGTAATCTCTTGTACAGTTGTATGCGAAACGTAAGAACCTCTCAACTGCCGTTGGCCTCGTTTTCGTACCGCTTCAGGCGTGCATTTGCCAGCTTACTTCCCAAATCAAGCGACCGCACGGAGTGTTCCTTCAAGGATAAGTTATAGAGCACTGTTAGCACCTCGCGGTTTCGCTCGCGTACTCCGCACTCAATAACGCACCCATAACTAACGCATAAAAGTCGCAAGTAGCAGTTGTCTGCACCCGCCTGACAAATTTGAAGTTTGTCGGATTTATAGTTTCTGAGGTTTACTCCTTTTATATCTACATATAATTTTTTTATTTTACTATTCATAGCATTATACAGTTTTAATTAGTATTCTGCCTATGTCAATCTTTTGTTTCTCTGGCGAAATGATATTGCAATCATGTGGAATAAACTATGTGCAAGTTATATAAGTTTTAAATAAAATTTATCTCTATTTACTAACAAAATAAGGGTGCCCAAACTGTCGACTGGACAAAAAAGTATTATGAGGTTTTCCAATTTATAATAACTGTACGAAGCGAGGAAGTGTCTATAACACTGTACCACGGCGAGTAAAAACATTCAGGAATAAAGAGTGCACTTGTATCTGCGCAAACACTTGTGCACTATAATATGCTGCATTACGCAGTTGGCTAGTCTCTATAAAGATGGCTGCTGTAGCCGAAATTGGCCTACAAGGACATTATTATTATTATTACTATTATGTATAATTTATATATACCATTATTATATATAACTTATATATACTGTTTATATACAATTATTATGTATAACTTATGTATAAAATTTTGAAGTACCGGCTTGACCTTATATATAAAATTCTCGTGTCACAATGCTTACTCCTCCGAAACGACTTTACCGATATTTATCAAATTTATATGCATATGCAGTAGGTCCGAGAATCTATCTATATTTCATACCCCTAAGTGATAGGTGTTGTGTTACCACAACAACAGATTCAAGTAACGACAGAACAACGCCAGTTGGGACAGCTAGTAATGTATAACAAGTATCGCAAGTCCTTAGTAAGGCAGTGAAAAGAGAAAATTACATAACATTATAATCACGTCAAGTCTCTCACATGTTGTGTGGGATGTAGGTACACAAAAACTAACACACGGACAGAAAAGTTATTGACTTTTAATTATACAAAACATATTCATCAAAATTATAGAAAGCGATTAGTTCTACAGCAAACCCCATGTACACTTATCTCCATTTGCAATTTCTGATTACACCCGTGTGGACCGCGCAGGCGGGCCCCACGCCAGTATCTCATAAGGACTCGACACTGCATCCTACACCGATCTTGGCCTTGAAGATTTCGAGGCTCCAAGGAATAAATTTAGACTTACACACACATTCATAGCTGTTACAGGCGGTGCGAAATTAATATAAAGGTGTAAAGCGTAATAAAAAAAGAAATATCTCAATTGAAATGAATTATGTCATTAAAATTTTTGGGACGCTAATTTAGAATTTAACTTTTACATTATAATTTTTATGGCCGCTTTGATATTATTTATGAAATCATAAACATAATTTCAAAAACCTCACGCATTATACTACGCAATAAAATACTATACGCCAATAAGAGGGCTTCATTACTTGTATGGTAATTGTATATAGTTTGTTTTGCTACATGACTAATTTTGATGTGAATATTTCACATTAATGGGTACCTTATATCCCGAAGGTTGCGCACGAGAACACCATGACTAAAAATTGTGATGATTTTAAAATATACTCTATACGTTTTGACAATATGATATTAATCATTCGTCTGCCACGGTCTTGTTAAACAACCACTGCGCAGAATATTGTTAATCGTCTTAATAATTATCACCATTATCAGCCCCGATCGGTCCACTGCTGGACCCAGGCCTCCCTCAATGAACGCCAAGACGAGCGATCTCCTGCTTCTCGCATCCATCCCGGATCGGCTACTGCACGGAGGTCGTCTTCTCACCTGCAGAACGGTCGACCAACATTTCGTTTTCCTAAAGGCGGTCTCCACTCCAGAACCTTACTGGCCCACCTACCATCTGTTCTTCTGAGCGTGTGACCAGCCCATTGTCACTTCAGCGAGCTTATTCGTCGCGTGATATCAGGTACTTTAGTTCTCTGCCTTAAGATTTCATTACGAATTCCGTCGGACAGAGAAACACCCAACATAGTACGTTCAATAGCGCGTTGAGCTACCGCAATAAGAGGCCATGTTTCGGCCCCGTAGGTCATCACGGGGAGAACGCATTGGTTGAAGACTTTCGTCTTCAAGCTCTGCGGTATAGGCGACGTGAGAATGTAACGAAGATTCCGGAGTGCTGCCCAACCCAACTGAATCCTTCTATCGGCTTTCCTCTCAAAGATATTTCTAACTAATTGCAATAATTGCCCGAGGTACGTATACGTACGATGTATTCGTCTACGACTTCGAGAATAGCACCATCGACGTTGACCGGCCTAAGGAGAACGTGTTCGTTGAACCTTTGTCTTGTCCAAGTTCATCCTATGGCAATACGTCGAGAGGATTCATTTAGGCTGTGCAACATTTCCTGCAAGCTCTACAACGATTCGGCCCACACAACGATATCGTCGATCTTAATAATAATCATGTTAATTAATGAATAATGTTAATTGTAAAGTGACCACAGCCCCTCGCAAATCCGACTTGACCGTTACTATCGGACTTGTAGTCCGGTAGGACGTTCCTACCGGTCCGACATTTTGTAGTTCTAAACTCTTCTTATGCTCTTATTCTCGGGAAGTAGTGAACAAATAAAAATTAAAGCATACCAGTCGGACACGACCGAGTAAGTACCTTTCGCTTACACAATACTAGTGTGAAGCGACGACTACGCTGTTGCGGTGCGTGAATCTTATGGTACGGTGGACCATTGCGACGAATGGGATGCGGGAGAGCGACGCCTCTGTGTGTGCGTGCAGTCGGCAATCACCAAATGTCCCCTGCTGCTCGTTTCTCTCTTGTGCTATAAAAACGTAACACCCCACATAGGGAAGGTAATTGCATTTCATAGAAAACAAAAGTAGAACTGGAACGCCGGTACTGCAAGTCTCTATAAGGCCAGATTTTGCGATCGTGTACAGAGCAGTACTGCGAGACCCGTTATGCATGTGTTCGCTTGTTTTCTTTGTTGCACTTTTGTTTGTATATCGTGGGACCTGTGGGAGTTAGCTTCGTAACTACATACGTAGAAGACAACGGCAGCATCGTCAGCAGTTCCACCATCACTTTTGAGCAAGACCCGAATTAGCGAGAATGGACCAATGACTATCATTACATTTATTATTTTATATCTAAAATGATGTAAAAAGCATTTCAACGTTTTTTTTTTCGTTTTCACCGGTTACGCGGTTCCGGTTTTTAATACAAGTACCGTATAATAGAACTAAGTCCACGTTCGCCCCGCAGGGGGCAGCATCCTGGACAGAAAGTACCGTTCCATCGCGCCAGCTGCGTGTGAAACCTTGGGAACGTTTCAAACGGCAAATCCTGGGTCAGTCCACACTTTGGTTTCCTGCTTCATGTCTTTTGACTTATTAATATTGATTTCTGAAGTTCACTTGTCTCAATGTTAATAGATATACGTATAATATGAGCAATTATGTATGTATATATCCATGTTACAGAACAAAATGTCTAAAAGCTGTCTGGCCATACGTTTTAGTAAAAGGTGCACTAACATGCTGTATTGCAGCCGAATTGGGCCGGCACGACCGGTAACGTACTTCTCGCTCATATGACGTAACGTTCACGAGCGAGGCTTGGGCCTATAGGAATTATAAAAACCAAGTCCCGAAAAGCTGTCTGTCTATAAATATGTATGCGATCGAATTTCTTAAAATGTATTGAACGAATTATTATGCGGTTTTCACCCATGGAAAGGGCGGTTCATAAGAAAGGTTTTTAGTGTACAATTTGTTCTCCTGTTATTTGTCTTGTTTGTCAAGCGAAGCTGGACGGAACGCTTTTTTATCACTATGTATTCGACGCCATTGTTGTTGTAGTCAAAAAATGTCGCGAGTGCAACAACTGGGAACTAAAACCTGTCAACACATTATACAAAACTTTAGCTTTATAGAATAACGTATAACGCTGAATACACTCAGCCGTATTCAATCCGGTGATTGTTGGCCCGCCGCAAAATAAAACGATACTGTTTTTGAAAATGGCGAACCGTAATGTAACACGGCGGTTTCTATATCCCGACTGCGGCTAACTAGATGTCTCTGTACGTAACTAGTATGCGGCAGTAAATAAAATGCTATCAATAAAATAATCTTTAATAGCGAATTAAAAGCGAAGCCGAGGCGAATCGCTAGTTCTCAATAAAACAATAAAAATGTGCAGAAAAAAACAATGTTTTTTTTTTTGACTTCGGACCCTTTTTCTTTTTACTTACCACTGTATGTAGTTAATAAATAATCAATCTACAGCATTGGTAAACATAAATATCAAAAACATTCCATGAAGCTCCGTCTTAAGAAAAAGCGACCTGGAACTGGGAGTAACCAGAACCGAGCCGTCCTTGGGCTCGCCTGAATGCCGACCACTGACCGATCATTCCTAATGTAAGAAACGCACGCTTTTTCACATAGGGCGTGTACATGTTACAAGCGAACGACTTGTAAGAGCGATGCGACGCGACCATATGTGTTTTATTGCTTTATAATCATTATTGAAATTATTAATAAATTAATGTAGGTGCTTGTTCGGTTAGGCTCAGAAATCAGGGGGAAAAGGCAGTGCCTCATGGTAGCAAGAATTTGTTATATATATATATATATATAATTATATAATGAACTTTTTATTTTGAGCGTTTTTTTAATATATTAATATTTAAAAAAAAGTTTGTGATACCTCCGACACTCGACTGGTGTTAACTCTAATAAACATTATCCCGAAGAAAACCTTGGCTGTACTCGTGTTCATGCGCTACGCTGCCATCGATGTTTACAATCGATTACTAGTCCGTTCTTTTACACGATGTCACTCCACATAATATAGTTTTAATACCGCGCGTCTTAAATTGTTTGTAATTTGAAAGTGAAATAAAAGACATTTAAAAAGCATGCCACCTATATTACGTAACATTCAACAAACGTAGATAAAAATTTTAAAATTTTATTAATTTAGTATTTGTTTCTTATTCCTTTGTGTTTGTTGCAATCGATATATAATGGAATCCTCGATATATAAATGAAAATACCATGTCGCTTGGTGTAATGTGCCTTACAAGTGTCCGCTCTATTTGAGCTCATCGCGCCGCGCGTGCGTCCGGCGGCACACATAGCGGACATATTGCACGTGCAACTAGACCGACGCCGTAAAAACATACGGACACACTTATCTCGGAATTGACACCGTCCTGCGCTCAGATGTTGGCTGTAGCGAGCACCTCCTGATATACAGGTGACAGTTAAACGCATTCATGTATTTAAAAACGATTTTATGAAATAACAAACTAAGTGTATAGACCAAACGAGACAGTCGTTTGCTAGCAAAATAATTGACTCTGAGACAAAGTACACAATCATTAAATGCTGATTATCATCACATTAAGAGGGCACAATTGAGAAAATAGATACTTTGAACCTTGACTGACACGTGAAGAATAAGCTATGATGACTGGTTTTGCGGTGCGGTGTTACTGTTACTTAGTTAATCTTCCCTCTTAATTCTTATTTTCTCCAAATCATGTAACGATTATTCAATGTGTATGAAGGAGGTTATCTTTTTACGTGTGTTCATTGATTACTTGAAAAGCGTGGACCGATTTAAAACATATTATTTTTGTTTAATAATACTTTTCGGCAACTTTCAAGAAATTATTGTAAAAAAATATTATGCAATAAGAATAAAAAAATGAATTATATATTTAACAAATAATAATCAGAAAAACGAGAGCGCGATAAAAAGTCAAAATAAATTAAATTAAATTAATATAATTTTGAAAAATTGTATATTATTCTGAAATCGGAGCCTATATATAATGATGTAGCATGTTTGTTCGTTTCCTAATAAATGTTGGAAGTAAACGTTTTACCTTTAATTTAATTATTCTTTCTAATTTTTCTTTTTGTTCGGACCTGAACTTACGCTGTGCAAGCGAAGAGAAACCCAATACAGCTTCATCGGTCTGCTATGAGCGCACGTCTGGCGAAAAGGTAAGGTTTGGAGTCGTAAGAGGGACCGGTCCTCCTATCCCCTGCAGATGGGGGAGTTGCATCTCGACACGAGAGTGTTTGTAACGGATATTTTTTTTAAATTTTGTTTTCAGACATTGGGAAAATACAATGTACATGATACTCAGTATGACAAAATAGTATACATTTACAAACATCGACAAAGTTTCCACTAATTAAATTTTTCTACAATAAAATTTATCACTATGGGCAGAGGAACCGAGAGGTCCCTCCTCCCCGTCTCTGACGTCTGGCTTATCTAGTAGATCATTACTACTCGTTTCGTCTTCGCACTCTTCCCGTTGCCGGGTCGAGGGGGGTCCAGACCGGAGCTTGGCTCCCTACTGGAGATGTGTTGTTCGAGCCTCGTTAATACGAGGCTGTGGTTGATGCGAGGTCACGTTGACCTCTGAGTGCGTATGCACATATG